>JAJJMC010029998.1:541691-553488 GCA_023531435.1 Papaver californicum
TATTATTATTATTATTATTATTATTATTATTATTATTATTATTATTAAAGAGAGATTTTCATAGAAGATAAATGCAAATTTATAAAAAATTGGTGGGTAACCTAGCAACAAGCTGGGCACCAACACCTTTTTGAATGGAAAGTCCTAATCTATGAAAAAGATAATTATCCACTGGAACATTGGCTTCTTAAATTGCTATGCAATTCTTCAATCTCTTTAAAAAGACTATGATGTCTTCGCTGAGTTATTATTATTATTATTATTATTATTATTATTATTATTATTATTATTATTATTATTGTTATTATTATAAATTTTTATTTTATTAATGGATAAAGAGTTACACGAAACTAGTTGGAAGCCAGCAAGCTAAGCTCCAACAACGAACTACATTAGTTGAACAGGTTGCGGTGCTAGCCTACCAGCGAGCCTCATGAGGAACCAACCAAGAGAGATGAAGCGGATAAGGGGGCTGATTATGTCGCAAGGGTGGCAAGCTAAGTCTACCTTCCATGTCAAATTATGCAGTATTGCGCCATTGGGGACTCGAACCTGGGACCTCCTGGAGCATATCAAACCTTTGAGGAACGAGGATGACCAGCTAAGCTAGCTACCCGTTATTATTATTATTAATGAAGAGTTTACATGAAGTTGGTTGGTAGCCTAGCAGCAAGCTGGGCTCCGATACCTTTTTGAATAGCTGCACCTATTATATGAAAAAGGAAACTACCTATTCTTACGTTGACATCATGGCTAGGAAGGTAATTTTTCAATTTATTCAAAAATATGATTGTGTCTTCTCCGAGTTCTCCAAGAGCAGTAAAAGCTAAAATACCTAAGCCATATCCATGGGTGATGCACTTGTTAAGATATTTGTTGCGTTTTTCGAAGGCCAACACTAGATATGGCGCGACCGAGTGTAAAAGCACAAAGTCCTCCACCTATAATAGGCGAGACAACAATGACATCAAAGCACATGTCTTGACCATTCTCCCAGTTGTAGACCAAGATATCTGTGGGCCGCAAAACGTTATCAATGTCATAAAAAAAGCCTAGAGATACCTCTTTTCTGGATGAAACTCCAGTTTTATAACATATGTCTGACAAAAAATCTCTAACACGATCATAAAGGAACTTAAGCCTAACATATCTTATACAGTGTGATGCATGATCTCTAAAGATATATGTTTCCCTGTTGCATATTGGAAAAAGACTCCAACTATCAAATAGGGGGATACCAAGCCTATAACAAAGTATTGAGCTGTTAAGCCCACTAATAGGCACGGCTAAGAGATAGTCTTGATCATGCTTTAATTTATTGCATCCCAACAAGATTGAGTCGCGTTCTGTCATTGTGAACTTGCTAGACAACTCCTTCATAACAACGTCAAAATAAAGTACTACCAAGGTTCACATGGGATTGGGTCAGTTTCGTCCATATTGAAATTCAAATCTGACATACCACATACCTGGATGAAGATATATAGAGCGTGATATTAAGTATGACTTAGTTCAGAGATGACAGAAGAATCCATAATGGCATTTTGCAATGGTTTTGTCTGAATAAAGGAAGCTAGGTAGCAATAGTAGCTTGTATCAGACATTGCATATATGCTCAAACCTCTACCTTTGATATGTAGAGATGAAATATGTTGTTGTAGAAGACCATAACCAGTACCATCTCATGTTATCACCTGTCTTAGATATTGAAAAAGGTAAAGATCAAAGAAGGATTTGGCCTGTTGTACTCCAATAGGATTGGAGGTGCACATGGTGAAGTATAGCCGAGAAACATCGACACAGTTGCGAAGTAATAATAGCTCACTTTGTGGGTTATGCAATTTTGTAATAACATGGATCAGATGAATTGTGTTATTAGATTTATACACAACAATATCAATGCAGAACTGGGTCTAGACTAACTGGACCACCTGACAACTTCACTCATGTAGATGCTTTCCCAATGTTAGAGGGAAAGACACCATCTATGTTGACACGAGGATCAGTAGTAGGCCATAGTATCTCAGTCTTACTGACATTGAGAAGCAACCCTCTCTCTTTGCTTTCAGCTTGAATAATACTCAGGGCACTAGAGTCTTCCAGCGGGTTTCCAATAATGGTACCATCATCCAGGTACCAAGCATGCAGTTTCAGATTGCACAAGGAGGTTATTTTGAGAACCAATAGATGTAGGGCCAATGCAAAAAACAATGAGCTAAAGGGGTCACCCTGCTGAACCCCTTAAGCTAATGAAAGAACATGTTCTCTGTGATAAAGTCTTGCAGGCTTGGCATAGTATAGTTCCACCCATTTAGATATAGGAGGACATTTATTCCTGACCTCTTTGATTAAAACTGATATATCAACAAGGTTGAATGCATTTGTAAAGTCAATGAGTATCATTGATATGTTGTTATGGTTACCTTGAAGCTCTAGTAATATTTTGACCGAGTGCAGAATTCCTCCACCATCCCCTGGTATACGAATACCAAATTAGGGAGTCTTTTAAATAAGCAGACATTTCCTTGCCAACTAAAGTAGCAGCAAGTTTAGAAACTAGCCTTCTCCAGATAGTGCCTATTGCAATAGGCCTAAGACCTCCACCAGGTTTCACAAGTGGATTTAATGGAGAAATTGTAATGAATTCTTCTAGAGCATTATGGCATTTACCATCCAGCAACAAGTGAACTACTCCAGCTATGGATATCAGCAGCTCATCACCAACGACTGCAACAACACCACTCAATGCATCCAATAGGTGTTGATCCCTTAAGCAATCTCTGCCGCAGGATGTCCCCTTAGGAAAAAAAAATAAGGCACTCAATATTGAATTGACAATGACAGAAATAGAGTAATATCCATATTATCATGTGGAATGATAAGATAGGGTGCAGGTGGATGTTTGTGTTTCAATCCAGAGAGAGTAGCTTCATTTGGTGGAGCAATGCCACTAGAAGAGAGAACCCTAATAGTGGCAGTGTAATGACCATAGCTGAGTGTTTTTATGACAAACAACAATATTAGTGTTGTCAAATTTCTTCTTATTGTAATGCTTGCTTGATTGTCTTTGATTGAATAACTTCAGCAAATTATGATAATGGAAACACATCCAGATGGCTCTTTCCACATCAACAACGCTTGGTTGATGGATGCTCTCTACAATCTTTTCCTTGTACCTGACCTTTCTTCTAAGGTGCATTTAAGGACGTATAGGTTAAGAGTGCATAATATAAGGAGAAAGAATTGTATCTATGCTGACAGTTCCATGGGACTATGTAAAAACTTGTCAAGGATTGATTTAAGTGTTCTGACTTTAAAATACCTCGTTGAGTAGATCCAAAGAGAGACAAGGAGATGTATCAACCTCTTCTGCAACTTCTGGCACAATGGTATCTCCAATGGGCTTGTCAACCCCATGAATCAAAAAATCTGCACCCCTACTATTAAAAGGGACTGCAATGATGTCACCATCATGCAACCGACATGATCTTCTCCATGCATGCAAATGTAAACATCTGAAACACAGCCACATCTTCAACTGTATTAGAACACATTCCAAAGCACTATAAACCTCAACATTATTACTTATCTTCTCTCTGCAGATGGCTTAATTTGCACTCATCGTGGCAAAGTGTCGATCATTCAGATGTCTAAAGAATGAGAATCTAATCAACCCACTTCCTCCAATCCCATCACGACTTCCATCAAAATTTCTAAAGGGATGCTGAAAAATTGTATCCCCCCTGAGACTCTGATAAATTTATGATACTGTTGTAGGGGAAGGAAATAAAATCTGAAATGGCCTCGTTCTCGACATTGGATCTGCAAAACCTAATGGGTGTAACCGTCGCAACTACCCTGGAAAAACTATGAAGAAGGAATGAAAAATGGGTATTCTGGTGGTGAAAAGATGGCTTAAAGGTATCTAGTAAATTTTTATGGACGGGAGACTAATGGAAGATCAAAAAGAGGAAAACAACCAATTTCCGGGTTTCAATCGCCTAGAAATCGTCGTCTCTCTCCTTATTATTATTATTATTAAAATAACTTTCATATAGGAAGAAATACATTTACATTGAGTTGGTAGGTCGCCTAGCCACCAGCTGAGCCCCTACACCTTTTTGAATAGAAATGCCTAGTCTAAAGAAAAGAGAATTGCCAATTTTGTAGTTGTAATCGTGACTAGCCATGCAATTCTGCAGCCTTGTCATAAAGACCACTGTATCCTCTCCCAGCTCGCCTAGGGTCGTAATGTCAAACACACCTAAGCCGTATCCATGGTCACTGCATTTGACCAAATATTTGTTTCGCTTGCGGGAGACAGCATTGGAGATAACATTCCCTAGTGTGAAAGCAACTCTCTCGCTGCCGGCAAAATGGGAAACCCCTATAAAATCAAAAAACACATCTCGGCCTTCCTCCCAGTTATAAACAAGTATATCAGCGAGCCTCAGTGAGTTTGTGTTATCGGCTAAAAAGCCCAGCTTAACTTCCTTTCGAGCAGGGACACCGTCTTTAAAACACATGTCAACAACTACATCCCTAACAAAATCATGACTGAATTTGATTCCCACCTCGCTAGAACAATGTAAGGCATGATCACCATAAGCGTCCATTTCTCTACCACAAAAGAAACAAGGGATATCCCCAACAAAAATTGATATGCCCAACCTGTTGCTGAGTATGGCTCTAAACTGGCGAGGCCCAACTGCTTGGTGTAGCCCAGCGATGGGGATGGCCTTGAGATAGTCTTGGGAATGGGCCATTCTGTTATATTTCCGTAATATACAGTCTCTTGTAGTCTGTTGGAAGAAGCTGGGGATATTCTTCTTCACCTTATCAAAGTACAACAGTGCCAAGGCATTTATTATTATTATTATTATAAATTTATTGGATGAAAAAGGCATTTATACTGAAACAGAAGGAAGCCTAGCCACAAGCTGGGCTCCCACTCTTTTTTGGATCGTTAACCCTAGTCTGAAGAAAAGAGAGTTGCCGATTTGTGGTTGTAATCAAAGCTAGCTATACATTTCTGCAACCTCTTTATAAAAATAATCGTGTCCTATCCTAGTTCACCTAGGGTCGTAAAGGCCAGCACACCCAGTCTGTATCCGTGAGCCACACACTTCTCCAGATATTTGGTGCGTTTTTGGGTGATAGCGTTCGAGATGGCTTGACTGGGCAAAAAGGCTACTCTCCCTCTACCTGTGAAAGGGGACACTCCAGTGACGTCGAAGCAGACATCCCGGCCATTCTCCCAATTATATACAAGGATATCCGTTGGCCGTAGGGAACGCTCATCGTCCCCCAAAAAGCCAAAAGGCGCCTATTTCCGCGCCGACACACCTTCCCTAAAGCACATGTCAACGACCATGTCTCGTACCAAGTCATGCATGAACTTGATCGCCACCTTGCTGGCGCAGTGAAGAGCATGGTCATCAAAAACATCCATCCCTCTGCCGCTGCAGGAGCATACATTGTTCTCCGCGAACAAAGAAATACCAAATTTGTAGGATAAAACGGCCCGGAACTGTTGAGGCCCAATTGATTGGTTGAGCTTAGATATGGGGATCACTTTGAGGAAATATTGAGCCTAGTCCATCTTAGTGCATTTCCATAAAATGATGTCCCGGTCAGACATAGTGAACCTCATATGGATACTCTTCTTAATAACGCTGAAGTAGTGGGCTGCCAATGTATGCATTGGGCTTGGGGATACCGCCTTGATGTCGAAACAAGAAGTAAGCCCGCGGAATTTGGTATATTTGGATAACGCCTGCTGGAAACAGGGATGATTGTTTGTTGCCTGAAGAGATCTAAGGATCGAGTTCTGTAGATGGAGTGTCTGAGTATAAGAGGCCAGATAGCAAAAATGAGCCGAGTTGTCCATGGTGTAAACTCCAAGCCCACCGTCTTTTATTGGTAAGGCTGCGAGGCGCTGCTGTAAAGGACCGAACCCAGGCCCATCTCCCTTTACCAAGTGTCTAAGGAACTGATGTAGAGTCTGGTCATAATGGGTTGTAGGTGATTGGAGGGCCTGAGGATTAGTGGTCCTCATAGTGAAGTATAACTTGGATATTCCCACACAGTTGCGAAGAAGAAGAAACTCACATTGGGATCTTGTAGGGACTTCAGGGTCTCCATAAGCTGCAGATCCTTCTCAACCCTACATTGTACAAAATCACTGCAAAATTTGGTGTCCAAGCTAACAGGGCCACCTAGCAACTTCACCGTTGTCTTGGGTCTGCCAATGTCTGCTGGGAAGGTCCCTCCTCCAAGCTTCTGGGATCAGTTTGTGGCCAAAACACCTCTGTTTTGGAGATGCTGAGGAATAATCCTCTCTTGCCACCTTCAGAATCAATGATATTGAGAACCCTGGCCACCTCCAAGGTGTCACCAGAAATGGTTCCATCATCAAGATACCATGCCTGCATATCTAAGTTGCATTCTAAGGCAATTTTGGAAATGAGGGATGGAGGGTTAAGGCAAACAAAGGGTCACCTTGCTAGACCCTTGTTGCTGACTGAATGATGGAATCATTAAAATATAACTTGGCAGGTTGAGCATAGAAAAACTCAACCCACCTTGAGATGCTAGGGCACCTGACCCTAACTTCATTAACCATAGCTGACCATTCAACCAAGTTAAATGCATTCCTGAAGTCTATAAGAAGCATACACTTGGTGAATGATGTACCTTGCAACTCCAAGAGTCTGTTAGCAGCATGGAGGATTGAGTGGGCTACATAGATAGAGTGGGAAGCCTAGCCACTAGCTGGGCACCCACCCCTTTTTGGATAGTGAGACCTAATCTAAATAAAAGAGAGTTGTCGATTTTATAATTATAATAGAAACTAGATATACAATTCTGCAACCTCTTTACAAAGACTACCGTGTCCTCTCCTAATTAGCCTAGGGTAGTGAAGGATAACACTCTGAGCCCATATCTGTGAGCGACACATTTATCAAGGTATTTGTTTTGTTTCCGGGCTATGGCGTTCGAGATGGCTAGACATGGTGAGAAAGTTGTTCTCCCCCCCTCCAGTGAAGGGGGACACCCCATTGAAGTCGAGGCAAATGTCACAACCATTCTCCAAGTTGTATACCAGGATGTCCGCGGGACTTAAGGAATTCACGTCGTCTAATAAGAAGCCCAACTTGACTACTTTACGCGCTGACACTCCGGCTCTGTAGCACATGTCCGCGAGTACGTCCCGGATCAGGTCATGTCTGAACTTTAAGCCCACCTCGCTAGCACAGTGCAAGGCGTGGTCCCCGAAGACGTCTATGCCTCTATCGCAACAAGTACATAAACTGCTTTCCTCAAACATGGGTATCCCGATCCTGTATTTAAGTACGGCCCGGAATTGCCTAGGCCCAATCGTCTGGTTGAGCCCAGCTATTGGGACTACCTTGAGGAAGTCTTGGGCATGACTAAGTTTGGAGCACTGCCATAGGATGTCGTCACGTTCTGTCATAGGGAATCTACTGAGGATAGTCTTCTTAACAGCATCGAAGTATAGGACTGCCAATGAGTGCATTGAGGTTTGGGGCAGGATCTTGGATGTTGTAAGAAGAGGCCAAGCCACAGACCTGGACGAAGATGGTCAATGCGAGCTGGTAACTATGGTGTGTGCTTGTGTACCTAGGGGATCTAAGTATGGAGTTCTGCAACTGCATGGTCTGGACACAGGAGGCTAGGTAGCTCTACTTGCTCGTATCGTCCATGGTGTAGACTCCCAAACCCCCATCTTTCATGGGTAGGGTCGCTAGCCGCAACTTTAATGGCCCAAACCCAGCACCGTCTCATGTGACTAAATGTATGAGAAACTGCTGGAGGTGTAAATCATAATGGGTTTCTGGGTGCTTGATAGCCAGTGGGCTTGTGGTTCTCAATGTGAAGTACATCTTGGAGATCCCTGAACAGTTGCGCAATAGGAGGAGCTCACTTTATTATTATTATTTTTATTATTATTATTATTATTATTATTATTATAAACGGAATTTTATTGGATAAAAAGGCATTTACACTGAAAAAGAAGGAAGCCTAGCCACAAGCTGGTATCCCACTCCTTTTTGGATAGCTAAACCTAGTCTGAAGAAAAGAGAGTTGTCGATTTTGTGGTTATAATCAAAGCTGGTTATACGATTCTGCAACCTCTTTACAAAAATTATCGTGTCCTCTCCTAGTTCGCCTAGAGTTGTAAAAGCCAGCACGCCAAGGCTATATCCGTTATCCGCACACTTGTCCAGATATTTGGTCCGTTTCCGGATAATAGCGTTCGAGATGGCATGACCGGGCAAAAAAATGACTCTCCCTCCACCTGTGAAAGGGGACACTCCCGACATTCTTCCAGTTATATATAAGGATGTCCGCTGTTCGGAGGGAATGCTCGTCGTCGGACAAAAAACCCAATGAAGCCTTTTTTCGCGGCGACACGCTAGCCCTGAAACACATGTCAGCGAACACATCTCAGACCAGATCATGTCTGAACTTGAGCCCCACCTCACTAGCACAGTGAAAAGCGTGGTCACTAAAAACATCCATGCCTCTGCAACAGCAAGAACATACACTGTTCTCTGCAAACAAAGGAATACCAAGTCTGTAGGACAAAACGGCCCGGAACTGTCGAGGCCCAATTGATTGGTTGAGCCCAGATATGGGGATCGCTTTGAGGAAATCTTGGGCCTGGTCCATCTTAGTGCATTGCCATAAGATGCTATCTCGGTCAGACATAGTGAACCTGGTGGGAATGCTCTTCTTAACAACACCAAAGTAGTGGGCTGCCAACATGTGCATTGGGCTTGGGGAAGCCGCCTTGACGTCGATAAAGGAAGTAAAGCCACAAAATTGGGTAAATTTAGATAAGGCCTACTAGAAACAGAGATGAATGTTTGTTGCCTGGTGAGTACTAAGGATAGAGTTCTGCAGCTTAAGAGTCTGAGCATAAGAAGACAGGTAGCAATAATAGCATGTGTCCTCCAAGGTGTACACTCCAAGCCCACCATCCTTCATTGGTAATGTTGCAAGGCGCTGTTGTAGAAGACCAAACCTAGGCACATCTCCTGTAACCAAGTGTCTAAGGAACTGGTGTAGTATCTGATCATAATGGGATGCAGGTGAATGGAGGGCCTGAGGCTTAGTGGTCCTCATTGTGAAGTATAACTTGGATACTCCATCACAGTTGCGGAGAAGGATCAGTTCACATTGCGGTTCTTGTAGGGTCTTCAGGGTTTCCATGAGCAGAAGAGCCTTCTCAACCCTGCACTGTACAAAATCACTGCAGAATTTGATGTCCAAGCTTACAGGGACACCTAGAAACTTCACCCCATGCTGGGGTCTGCCAATGCATGCAGGAAAAATCCCCTCCTACAGGCTTCTGGGATCAGTTTGTGGCCAAATCACCTCTGTTTTGGAGATGTTAAGCAACAAACGTCTCTTGCCACCTTCAGACTTGATGATATTGAGGGCCCTGGCCACCTCCATGGTATCACGAGCTATAGTTCCATCATCAAGATACCAGGCCTGTATGTCTAAGTTGAACTTTAAGGAAATTTTTGAGATAAGAGGATGGTGGGTTAGAGCAAAGAGTAAAGGTCCCAAAGGGTCACCTTGTTGGACCCTGTAGCTGACTGGAGGATGGAGTCATTAAAATATAACTTGGCAGGTTGAGCATAACAAAACTCCACCCACCTGGAAATACTTGGGCACCTGACCCTAACTTCTTTAACCATGGCTGACCTGTCAACCAAGTTAAATGTATTCCTAAAGTCAATAAGGAGCATACACTTGGTAAGTAAGTTACCTTGCATCTCCATGAGTCTATTTTCAGCATGAAGGATTGTTTCCCCACCATATTTAACTCCAACTCCCAACTGGAAATCCCCAAGATACACTGCCATCTCCTTGCAAACAGCTGAGGATGCCAATTTGGAGCATAACATCCTCCAGATGGTCCCAACAGCTATGGGCCTGAGCCCCCCACCAGTTTTGAGCAGGGGAGTTAGGGGAGCACTAGAAATGTACTCCCCTAGCACAGGTAGACACTTCCCTGCCAACCAAAGATTGACCATTGTTGTGATGGAGGTGAGCATCTCATTTGCCACTACTGAGGCAGGGCCATAAAGTGCATCAAGAAGGTGTTGAGCCCTGAGGCCATCCCTTCTACATGATGTACCTTTTGGAAAGCCCTTTATGGAACAAAGTACTGGACTTTTTTCCACCCTGATATCTTCAACCTGCACAAGGTCAGCTGGAATAATAGGTGGAGAAGCACAGGGATGTTTCTTCCTAAGATCAAGGATATGTCTTGTGAATTAGGAGCCACACCACTGGAGGATAAGACCTTGATGGATGTTGTGTACTGGCCATAGATTAACTTCTTCTTGTAAGCTTCCAGGTTGGATCCACCAGTCATTCTTTTGTTGGATTTGCTCTTTTGGGGATTCAGCTGATCAAGAAGGGTGTGCACCAAATTGAGGAAGCCACTGTCATTCCACTTGAGAGGTGCATGTGCTATGCTACTGGATTGTAACCTCATTCTGGTACCAGACCTTTCCTCCATTGAGCTCTTAGGGGCATACAAGCTCAAGGTACAGACAGGAAGGAGGAGAAGATTATCCAACCATCCAGGTCCTGGGGGCTGGCAATAACCATATCCAAGTGGCCTTCAAAGTTCTAGAAAAACTGAGCCTGCATTGAGTGGGGATGCTGGCCAAAATTGTAATGTTCACCTGGAAGGCATGGTTAAGTAGGTCCACAGACAACCCTGTTGGTGCATCCAAATCCCCAGCAATCATTCGCTCTATTGAGACTGCAGGGGTTTGTCCAGGCCATACACTAAGAAGTCAGCAGTGGCTCCATTATATGGCCTGGTATGAAGCTCCCCTCATGCATCCTGCAAGGCCTCCTCCAAGAATAAATATTCATGCACTGAGTGCAGAGCCACATCTGAAGGCTACCTAAGATCAATTCCCAAGCATTGTATATGCCTGAATCTGAACCAGTCCTATCTCTGCACAGGGCCTTGGCCTTCTCTGAAGGGAGATGCTTATCATGAAGATATCTGAGGAATCCTGATCTACTCAATCCCCTCCCCCTACCCCATTGGTACATCCATCGAAGTCCCTAAAACAGAATTTTAATCATTATTATTATTTTATTATTTTTATTATTATTTTTTTGTTTTTTTTATAAAACAGAATTTTTATTAGATGGAAAGAGCATTTTTACACATAAATGGTAGGAAGCCGAGCAACAAGCTGGGCCCCTACCCCTTTTTGAATGAAAATGCCTAGTCTGAAAAAGAGAAAGTTGCCTATTTTGTAGTTGTACTCAAGGCTAGCAATACAATTTTGTAGCCTTGTCACAAAAGTTATCATGTCTTCTCCGAATTCGCCTAAGGTGGTAAAGGCGAGTACACCTAATCCATATTCGTGGTCTTCGCATTTGGTTAGGTATTTGTTGCGCTTGCTGGTTATGACATTCGCAACGGCTTGACCCGGTGTAAAGGCCACTCTCCCACCTCCTGTGAACGGAGACACCCCGGTGACATCAAGGAACACATCACGACCGTTCTTCCAATTGTACACGAGGATATCGACTGGCCGTAAGGCAGTTTTGGAATCCGAGAGGAAGCCTAGTTTTGCTTCTTTGCGGGCCGGGACCCCAGCTTTGTAGCACATGTCCGCGAGTACGTCTCGGACTAAGTCATGCCTAAATTTGAGGCCCACCTCACTGGCGCAATGCAAATTATTATTATTATTATTATTATTATTATTATTATTATTATTATTAT
>JAJJMC010029998.1:553498-664437 GCA_023531435.1 Papaver californicum
ATTATTATTATTATTATTATTATTATTATTATTATTATTATTATTATTATTATTATTATTATTATAATTATAATTATTATTATTATTATTATTATTATGAGAACGAAAATTTTATTAGATAGGAAAAACCGATTACACATTAGTGGTGGGAAGCCTCGCCACAAGCTGAGCTCCCACACCCTTTTGTATGGAAATGCCAAGTCTAAAGAAAAGGGAGTTAACTATTTTGTAATTGTAATCTAGGCTTGCAGTGCGGTTCTGTATCCAGGACACAAAAGCTATAAGGTCTTCTCCTAATTCCCCCAAAGTGGTGAACGCTAACACGCTGAACCCATACCCATGGTATTCACATTGGGTTAGGTATTTGCTGTTCTTGCGAGTCGTAGCGTTCGAGATTGCATGTTCGGGGGTTAAGGCGGCTCCCCTGGCACCCGTGAACGGGGACACTCATGTGACGTCAAGGCACACGTCTCGACCATTCTCCCAGTTGTTTACTAGGATATCTGCTGGCCTCAAGGAATTCTCATTGTCCGAGAGGAAGCCTAGGTTAGCTTCCTTGCGAGCGGTGACTCCAGATTTGTAGCACATGTCAGATAGCACATCCCTGACTAAATCGTGTCAAAATTTGAGGCCCACCTCACTGGCACAATGAAGTGCATGATCTCCAAAGACGTCTATACCCCGCCCACAACAAAAACATAAGCTCCCCTCTTCAAACTGTGCTATACCAAGCCTGTAACTAAGGACAGCTCGGAATTGCCGAGGCCCAATTGCTTGGTGAAGCCCGGCTATGAGAATTTCCTTAAGGAATTCTTGGGCATGACTCAACTTGTTGCTTTGCCAAAACATGGTATCTCGCTCGGACAGGTTGAAGCAAGTGGGTATATTCTTCTTGACCACATCAAAGTATTGGGCTGCCAGAAGGTGCATAGGGCGAGGGGCAACGACTTGGATGTTGGAAGGAAGACCACAGACCTGTGTGAACCTCTAAGGTGCTGGTCCGCATCACAATGGGTTTTAAGGATGGTGCTCTGAAGCTGCTGTGTTTGTATGCATGAAGCTAGGAAGTTGTAGTGGCAGGCGTCGCCCATGGTGTAAACCCCTAGGCCACCATCCTTCATTGGCAAGGTGGCTAAACGCATCTGAGTAGGACCAAACCTAGCTCCTTCACCTGTCACGATGTGTCTTAGAAACGATTAAATTAGATGAAAAAAATGAGCTACATAGATAGAGTGGGAAGCCTAGCCGCTTGCTGGGCACCCACCTCTTTTTGTATATAAGACCTAATCTAAAGAAAAGAGAGTTGCCGATTTTATAATTATAATCGAAACTAGATATACAATTCTGTAACCTCTTTACAAAGACTACCATGTCCTCTCCTAATTTGCCTAGGGTAGTGAAGGCTAGCACTTCGAGCCCATATCCGTGGGTGACGCATTTGTCAAGGTATTTGTTTTGTTTCCGGGATATGGCGTTAGAGATGGCTATGCCTGGCGAGAAAGTTGTTCTCCCCCCTCCATTGAAGGGGGCCACCCCAGTAACGTCGAGGTAGATGTCGTGACCATTCTCCCAGTTGTATACCAGGATGTCACCAGGCCTTAAGGAATTCTCGTCGTCTGATAAGAAGCCCAACTTGTCCGCGAGTACGTCCCGGACCAGGTCGTGTCTGAACTTTAAGCCCACCTCGCTAGCACATTGCAAGGCGTGGTCTCCAAAGACGTCAATGCCTCTACCGCAACAAGGACATAAACTGCGTTCCTCAAACATGGGTATCTCAATCCTGTATCTAACTACGTCCCAGAATTTCCTAGGACCAATCGCCTGGTTGAAACCAGCTATTGGGACTGCCTTGAGGAAGCCTTGGGCATGGATAAGTTTGGAGCACTTCCATAGCATATCGTCTCGTTCTGTCATGGGGAATCTGTTGGGGATGGCCTTCTTAACAACATCGAAGTATAGGACTGCCAATGAGTGCATTGGGATCGGGGAGTAGCTTGGATGTTGTAAGAAGAAGCCAAGCCACAGACCTGGACGAAGATGGTCAATGCGAGCTGGTAACTATGGTGTGTGCTTGTGTACCTAGGGGATCTAAGTATGGAGTTCTGCAACTGCATGGTATGGACACAGGAGGCTAGGTAGCTCTACTTGCTTGTATCGTCCATGGTGTAGACTCCCAAACCCCCATCTTTCATGGGTAGGGTCGCTAGCCGCAACTGTAATGGCCCAAACCCAGCATCGTCTCATGTGGATAAATGTTTGAGAAATTATTGGAGGTGTAAATCATAATGGGTTGTTGGGTGCTTGATAGCCAGTGGGCTTGTGGTCCTCAATGTGAAGTACAGCTTGAAGACCCCTGCACAGTTGCGCAATAGGAGGAGCTCATGTTGTTATTATTATTATTATTATTATTATTATTATTATTATTATTATTATTATTATTATTATTATTATAAACAAAAATTTATTCGATAGGAAAAGCTGTTTATACAGAAATGGTAGGAAGCTTCGTTACAAGATGAGCTCCTACCCCCTTTTGTATGGAAATGCCAAGTCTAATATTTTTATTATTATTATTATTATAAAAATAACTTTCATTAAAGGGGGAAAGACAGTTACATTGAGTTGGTAGGTAGCCTAGCCACAAGATGAGCACCTATATCTTTTTGAATAGAAATGCCTAATCTAAAGAAAAGAGAATTGCCAATTTTGTAGTTGTAATCGTGACTAGCCATGCAATTCTGCAGCCTTGTCACAAAATCCATTGTTTCCTCTCCTAGCTCACTTAGGGTAGTAAAAGCGAACATACCTAAGCCGTATCCATGGTCACTGCATTTGACCAAATATTTGTTTCGCTTACGGGTAACGAGTTTGGAGATAGCCGTCCCAGGTGTAAAAGCAACTCTCTCGCTTCCGGGAAAAGGGGACACCCCTGTGACGTCAAAACACACATCTCGGCCTTCCTCCCAGTTATAAACAAGTATATCAGCAGGCCTCAGTGAGTTTGTATTGTCAGCTAAGAAACCCATCTTAACTTCCTTGTGTGCAGAGACACCGGCTTTAAAACATATGTCAGCAACAACATCCCTAACCAGATCATGACTGAATTTGAGGCCCACCTCACTAGCACAATGTAGGGCATGATCACCATAAACGTCCATTACCCTACCACAAAAGGAACAAGGGCTTTCCGCAACAAAAATTGGTATACCCAATCTATAACTGAGGATGGCCCTAAACTGGCGAGGGCCAACTGCTTGGTGTATCCCAGCGATGAGGATGGCCTTGAGGTAGTCTTGGGAATGAGCCATTCTGTTGCACTACCAGGATGTAGTCTCTTGTATTCTGTTGGAAGCAGCTGGGAATATTCTTCTTCACCATATTAAAGTACAACACTGTCAGGGCATGCATGGGACGTGGGGAAGTTTCTTTAATACTGAAAGAAGAAGGGGCCAAGCCACAATCCTGACAGAAGGTGGTTAGAGCTTGCTGGAATCTTTGGTGAATGTCTGTGTCCCTAAGCGCCTTGAGGATTGAGTGTTGCACCTGAGTTGTCTGAATGCAAGAAGCTAGATAACAATACCTGCTGGAGTCCATCATGGTGTACACTCCCGGACCCCCATCCTTTATGGGTAAAGTAGCTATGCGCATCTGGTAGGGGCCAAAGCCAGCTCCATCACCCATGCCTAAGGAACTGGCATAGGTACAGGTCATATTGATCAGCATCCCGATGCTAAACTGAAGGGCAAGCAGTCCTCAAGGTGAAGTACAAGCGAGACACCCTGCACAATTTATGAGGAGAAGTAATTCACTCTGAGGGTCCTGCAGAAGCTTCAAGGACTTCATTAGCTGAAGGTTCTTCTTCACCCTGTGTTGAACCAATTCATCACAGAAGCTAGAATCCAAACTGACAGGACCACCTAACAGCTTCACTCCCTTGGTTGGCCTGCGGATGCTTGTTTGGAAAACACCGATCTTTAGGCTCCTGGGTCTGTGTTGGGCCAAAACAACTCTGTCTTGTTAATGTTGAAGGATAGGCCTCTACTGCTTCCCTCATCTTGGATAATGTGTAGAGCTTTAGCTACCTCCAAGGTGTCACCTACAATAATCCCATCATCCAGATACCAGGCATGCGTATCCAAAGTGCATTCTGAAGCAATTCTGAGTATTAGGGGGTGTAAAGTTAGCGCAAAAAGTAAAGGACCCAGTGGGTCCCCCTATTGGACTCCCTGAGTAGACAAGAGGACATTGTCATTATAATAGAGCTTGGTCGGCTTTGCGTAACAGAACTCCACCCACCTAGAGATGCAAGGAAGTCTTCACCTAACTTCCTCAATTATGGCTGACCTGACCACCAGATTAAATGCATTGTTGAAGTCAATCAAGAGCATACACTTAGTTGAGGAGTTACCTTGCATCTCCAATAGCCTATTTGCTGAATGTAGGATACCTTCCCCGCCACATTGGACTCCCACTCCGAATTGGTAGTCCCCTAAATAGGTGGCCATATCCTTGCTGACCCCAGATGCGGCAAGTTTGGAGCAGATCCTTCTCCAAATGGTACCCAATGTTATTGTCCTGATGCCCCCCCCCCCCCAGGTTTGAGAAGAGGGGTCAGAGGTTCACCGGCAATGCAGGCACCCAACACAGCAGGACATCTATCAGCAAGCCACAAGTTGACAACCCCTGTCATAGAAGCAAGAAGGTCATCTGCAACTGCAGCAGCAGGGCCACTTAGGGCATCCAAGAGATATTGTGCTCTTAGACCATCTCTGCCACATGATTTCCCTTTGGGGAACCCTTTGATTGCACTCAAAACTGATGCCTTGTCCACACTAAGTGCCTCAGCACTGACAGGGCCTTCAGGAATTCAGGGGAGTGGAGCATCTGGGTGCTTGTGGCTCAACTCAGAGAGAGTGGCTGGGGAGCAATGAGCAATTCCACTTGATTCAATGACCTTAATTGCACCTGTGTATTGGCTGTAACTCAATTTCTTTTTGCAGGCTGCCAGGTTAGTGCTCTCATTACTCTTGTTGGTGCGCTGACTCCTTTGGGGATGTTTAGGCATCTCTAGAAGGGTGTGCACCAAGCTTAGACACCCATTAACTTCATTCCATTTGAGCAAGGCTTGGTTGATGCTGGCAGTCTGCAACTTATTCCTGGTCCCTGATCTCTCCTACATGGAGCACTTAGGTGTGAACAAATTTAAGGTGCAAACTAGCATCAAAAGCATATGTAGCTAGGCTGATAGCTCCAATGGGTTGGCTAAGATTCTGTCCAAGGATGCTTTAAGAGCTCTGGAGAACTGAAGCCTACACTGAGGGGGTATACTAGCTATAATGGGAATCTTCTGTTGGTAAACCCTATGGAGAAGGTCCACATCCAATGCATCAGAGGCAACAGAATCCACAGACACCAAAGGCACATAGCTAAGGGGTTGGGTTTGATAATGCCATACACAAAGCAGTCTGTTGAAGAGCCACTGTAAGGGCTGAGAATGATGTCTTTGTGTTGCCTTCAGGGATTTTTCCAAGAGTAAATGGGCAAGAAATATGAACACAACCACATATGCAATTGGGAAAGAACAGACTCCCAAGCACTGTACACAGAGATATCCACTCTGATCCTCTCCCTTCACACCCCCATAGCCTTCATGGAAGGTAAATGTTTATCCTGTAAATGTTTGTAGAACCCTGTTCTACTTAGCCCTCTTCCCCCCACCCCATTGGCGCATCCATCAATATTTTTGTAGGGGCAATGGAACAGGGTATCAAGCAAGACCCCCCCTCATTCTCTACTGAACATGAAGACGATGCCCTAGTTCTAGGCATTATGCACAGTAGATACAGGAGGGAATCGAAAATTCTATAAATGTAAAAACTAAACAAAACAGTTGGTGGCCTATATGTACGCCCAAATGTACAAATGTGACTGATTTCTACGGGAACCCTAGAAACTACTCTAAACCCAAATACACAAATGTGAACAGATGCTTCAAAATCCCCAAAGAAGACTCTGAAATCTAAGACTATATGTATAGTTATGAATCTAGACCTAAAGCAACCTCTAAAATCTATGTTAAAAGTGGAGGAAAGTGATGCGAAAGATGAATGAATATCTTGAATGAAACACCCACTCATCGCTCCATAAATCCACTCATGAGAACTCACCAGCATTAAATGAAATCGAGACACCTGAACTCGATCCACTTGAATTAGATGACCACTCAAGATCTCCTGACTTTAATAAAGTTAAAACTCTTAAACAATTATAAAAAATAATTGAAGTTCCGCTTCCATTAAAGACGCATCCATTGAAACCCGAAACTTCTTTCTCCTCCGACCTAAACATTGTTATTATTATTATTATTATTATTATTATTATTATTATTATTATTATTATTATAATTATTATTATTATTATTATTATTATTAGTAGTAGTAGTATTATTAGTATTATTATTATTATTATTACAATATTGTTTTGATATTATGCCATAAGGCAAAAAAAATAAAATTAAAACTAACGATCGTGACTAAATATTGGCTAGATTATTATCATCGAGATTTTTATTTCAAACACTCAAGCGCCATGACGAGTTTAGTTTTTTTTTTTTTTAAATAATTTGCATTGTATATCTAACGTCAAAACTTTGTTGTAGAAATAAAACATTTTATTGTACGTCAAAACTTTGTTGTAGAAATAAAAAATTTTATTTTATCATCAAGAAA
This sequence comes from Papaver californicum, assembly GCA_023531435.1. Classification (NCBI taxonomy): domain Eukaryota; kingdom Viridiplantae; phylum Streptophyta; class Magnoliopsida; order Ranunculales; family Papaveraceae; genus Papaver; species Papaver californicum. Next base: position 560,227 of record JAJJMC010029998.1, read on the forward strand.
CAAACATTTGGTTGCCAACATAATTATCTTGGTATATATATGCTATGATACCAACCTTGATAAATAAAAATAAGTGTTATTTTACTATTTAACTAGTATTATAAGAACAAGCACTATAGATAGCCAAGGCTTAGACAGAAACTGTAATTGTTGCCAAGTTTTGGCTATAAGAAAGGCAACCATGCACTGAAGTCCTTGACTATGTTTGATCGGATACCTAGTATCCTTCCAAATAGTAGATGGTGGATACTGAGTATTCCGCCAGTCAAAGTTTAACCTTGAATGGTTCGGATACCAAATCTCATGAAATGGCCAAATTTTATGTAGAAACTCACTCGTTTTTTCATCATTTTTTATTCTTTATATTCTTATCATGCAAATAAAAGGAGAAAAAAAATTCCTTTCAATGTTTTCCACGTGAAATTAGAAGGATTTGTTCTAAAGTGATCATTGATGATACTATTGCATGACTCAGTTTGGAATTATATCCACAAATAAATCAAAGGTTAGTAATTATAATTTTAGGGTTTTAAATTCATTTTTTTAATAATCATAAAACTCTTGATGTTTGATCGATCTTATAGATTCTCTGCAGCTCAACAATGATATTCGAACATAGCTATACTAAAACACCATGCTTATAACTTGTTACGTGGTGTTCATTTGTCGATTGAAATGTGATGTTTATGCGATGGTTTGTGTTATGATATTTGTGATAATTTGATGTTGTAGATATGCATCCAAATATGATATTTTATAGTTTTGAATTATATATATGTGTAGTAGGATTTGATAATACTCGATATGGATTACATACTGTCGATATGGATTACATATTGTCTAGCCGAAATTTGGTGCCATAGACACATAATGCCGCTTATACTAAGAAAATGCTAGACTTTGATTCTTGCCTAGATACAACCAATAACACATCGAGTAAGCATAAACTTTATAGTTAAACTATGTAACATTATTGCTTCCAATCTCGGTGCTAGATAGACATGTAATTGACAATTGTAGGTTTGCATCAGTTTCAGGTAAATTGAATTTTCCTCCACCAAACAACATACACTAAAATCATTGCATTTTCCTTTCCACCTCCTTTAAAAATTTCATTCCATCTACTTTAAAATTTTCATTCCTATTCAGATAATATATTTTCAAGTATAATTTTGTACGATTTAAATGAAGATTTATCCATTATTAAAGCTTGGTTTAATCAAACCTTTCATCCATGATGTACAACAACAACTAGTTCCAAGTTCTAACTTCTGGGAGAAGGTGTGGAACAAATATGTAGAAGATTATATGAATATAAATCAAAGATCAATGCAGAAAATACAAACAGGTATGTTGTTAACTAAAAAGAAGTAACAGAGTATATAACTATCCAAGTGAGAATTTATTGGAACGACAATTTAACTAATTGTAATTATTTTTAAATTACTTTTACATATCTTAAATTGTCGATCTTCCAATTAAACACTAATGAAATTAATGTTTGTTTTTTATAGGTGTGACTCGGCAAAAGATATACTACTCTCAGAATAAAGAAAAAAAATATTAATTTTGAGAAAACTGCTAATATTTAAGTAAAAAGTTTCCATATTTTAATCTAGAAATTACAACCCGCAATCCTCCCGAAGATGGAGAGGAAGATAAAGATAAATGCACATATTGGAGTATATCTTGTGGGTACATTTTCTGTAAACCCTCAGAAAACTAAACTGGTCTAATAGGGTCAACAAAGAATTTCAAGGCTTTTTGCACCTGCTAAGTGCAACCTAATTCCTACACAAGTGAGTTAGTCTTTAGAATTATGATAGATAGTTTGCTTAAGTTTTTATTAGTACTTCAATTAGTTTATTATCATAACATCTTATTTAGAAATTCATAAATTTACTGCATTACTAATAAACCACATTACATCATATTTTAATTCAATCCAACTCTTAATTAGAACCTGAAATTATGTTACTACATTTTTATTTATAACCTATTGATTAGTTTTAGTTCATGACATGATACGAGTTCCGAAAATCTTGTTTGCTTCAAAGTGAGCTTCTCTTCTCCATGGAACATGTGGAATAATTGCCACCTCCCTGTTATTATTGTGTGCAACTAGAAACTCTTTGTACTTGAAACATCACCATTAGGGTTGCACATAAACCGTTTAAATCGGAAGAAACACGAACCGACTGGACCACCCAATTCGGTGTAAGGTTCTTACTAATAGAACCGATGAGTGGTCGGTTCGGTTGACGTTTTTGGCTCCAAAGTTGACCGAGTCGAACGGTATAAACCGGCTACTCTATAACCATTGATTAATTTTATTTTTAATCTTAACCCTTCATGTCACCAAATCGTTTTAGGGTGAAAAACAAATGTAGTATAAAAAGTAATTTCTTTAGGTTCGAGATATCAAAATCGTACAAGGCCAAACCAAGAAATGGTCGTTCCATCCTTGCTTCGGTCACATAAGAAGGAAATGATGGGTTGATCATAGGGGAGGGAAGCAGAAAAGGTTGAGAAATCACGGTGATGAAGTTTGTAATGTGTAGTTGTGTAACTATGATGAAGGCTAGATTTATGACTGTAAATATGGTTATCTCTATGTTGAGATTTATCATTCCTTTCTTAATAGATGAAGCCATCTACTTATAGTTGTAGTGAATACACTGATTTCTCGTAAGTTGTAGTGGTTGTGAAGAAATAGAGAAGTAATGATCTTGGAGATTATGGTGAAGTCGTTTTCGTTGTGTCAGGAAGAATTATACGACCACTACTCCCTCATCCTCTCAAGTGTTTTAACCGTCCCATTACTCATTACCTTTTTATCATGGATGTGTTTCCACATCGCACGTTGTTGTAAACTTCCAGAATAATACCCCAATGAGAATCCCTTCATGTGACATATTTGATGTCTCGTAGAAAAATAGTGAGTCATGGACTACTAATATTTTGGTTAAGTCGGGACAATAACCTGCTAAATTAGTGAGTCAAGTTGCTCAGTTCACTAAGTGGTTAAGTAGACTCATCAGTATCCAGTCTAGTAAAAATAGTAAGTCTAGTAGTAGACTGCATTGATATGATTTGAGTACCGAGCTTTGATGAATATGATGTCAGCAATGAGCTCTAAGCGATTGGCTGTGAGCGGTGAACTCTAAGCAAAAAGTTGTGAGTGATGAGCTCTAGTGATGCCAATCGAGAGTATTTGAGTAAGTTGGGTACCAAGTGTTTGAATTACATATGTTAAGTGGTTTCAGACGAGAGGCTACTTGTTGAATATTTGTGACTCATGGTATCAAGTAGGTAGCTTGAGACACGCATGAGTGAGATGAAGAGTTTCGTATTGCATCAAAAGTGTAAGGTATTAGTCAATGCTAGTGGTAAACAAAATAAGGTTACTAGCCTTGAGTTAGTGACAACAAAGTTAGTATAGTAATGGTGTCAGGCCAGTGCTAGCACTAGGCTAGCAATTAGGAATTAACGCTGACATTAGCCCAGCACCATAAGATAGGAAGGTATAACACCAACATTAGGTTGGAGTTGTGGATTAGCTAGGCCAGCATTAGGCTAGCGCCATGTAGAGTGATAGTGCTAGCATAGGTTAGAGTTGTTGGTGTTGGCCTTTGAGGCGCTATTGCTGGCAATGGAGCGTCGGCGCTGGAGCTGCTGTGAAGGTCGTGTTGTGATAGACACATTTTAGTGTCTAAATTGCACCTTAGTTTCTATTAAGTTAGTATTCGATCTTGCAAATATTACGTGTTTTTATGCTTTTGTAGGTACATTTGAAGAATAAAGATTTCTGGAAAAATTGGCTCAAAAAGTGATAAAGGCACCCAAGGACAAGTGTTATTGGCACCCCAAGAATGGATAAGGGACACCCTAGGATCGGCTAGTCAACCCAGCGGGTCAACCAGGCGATTCAACCCAGCGAGCCAGCGAGTCGACTCAGCTGGATCAGCCGATTCAACTCATCGGGAAAACTACTGGATGTGTTCAAATCGAGTGATTCGTAAGTTCTGTTGCTTCCAGATTGTTCCAAATACTAATAGATATATCACACAAGTCATAAACAGCAAAAGATCCCGTGAAATCAGCTCGGAAATCATGTATTTGGCCGGAATCATGATTCGATTAGGATTGAGATTTTTGGGCTGTTTTAGAGAGTTCTATTAGGTTTAGAACTCTCTCTAGGGTTTCTACTACCTATATAAACCAAGAGAAGCCAAGAAAATCGAGGACAAAAACCTAGAGAAGAATTCCGAAAATTTCCGGTGAAGCTCCGTCAACGTCCGATCACTGCTACTGCACCGGCCGGCTGTTCTTCATACATCACCGTCGGAAAAGATGACTCAGCAACACTTACAACTGTTGCTGATTTGAATTTTCCTGTTGCGTATTGTTTCGGATCCTGTATTGCTTAAAACTCTCCTGTAACAGCTGAACCTTCTCCTGTAACGCATATAAGCGTATCAAATCAGCTGTTACAGCGTTATTCACCTTTGTAATCGATATTTTGAGCAATGAAGAGGTCTTTTGAGCAATCTTTTTCCACCATGAGCTAAGTCTATTTACTGGGATGATGGATAAGGTACTTTTCTCAATTTTATGTGATTTAATTATTTTCTAATAATTATTTATAATTCTTTTGTTATTATAATTGCATAGTTTTAAATAGTGAAAACGGTTTTCTTTCAACAGTTGTGCTTTTGCTTGATGGATTATGCTTGGTTAATTAATTTTGATAGTCCATGCTTGTGATTTACCTCTCTTTGTTAGCATAACAAAACCAATTTTGGCAATTACTTGCGCTTCAATTAATTTAAAAAGAATTATCTGATTAATCACATAGGTTGTTAGAATTACCTGATTCCTGATTCCTGGTCCTTTTAAAATTATTCAAAAATCATCTTTAGGTTATTTAGTCTTTTTCATACTCCTGGAATTTTCTAGATTTAATTTAAATCATTATTTTCTAAGATCATTACCTTTACAAGTTCGAGAAACGATCACCTTATTTACCACTTTCAAAACTACATCAATTTTTGGCGCCGCCGACGCGGACTTGTTTTTAGGTTTAGGGTTTTAGATTTATTTTTAGGTTTTTATTTTTAGTACTATTATTTTACTTTGTTCTATTTTACGTTTCTTTTGGTATTTTTCTTTTTGCTACAGGTTGAATTTTTGATCGAAAAGGGAAGTAAGCCAAAGTTTTGGAACTAAATCTAAAGACTTGGAATTAAAAGGGAAAAGCTTAAAGAACGAAAAAGAAGATCGAAGATTTTATTTGTTTTAAATTAGATTTTTAGTTTATTTTAATTAGTTTTAATTAGTTTAGAAAATTGTATTAGGGTTTTAATTATTTCTGTAATTTTTATTTTATTTTTGGACATTTTTGGGACATTTTTGGACATTTTATTATTTTAAACCCTACGGAAGGGTAGTTTTAAATATCAAACTGTGTGCAGGGAAGGACGACAATTACGATATTGTCTCGGCCCCTCGGGTTCGCACACTATTGAAAAGGATATTAGTGGCCCGAGTCGACTTCAACGGTTCATCGCCCGTCTAGTACGGGAGGTAAACTTCGACCAACCCATGAATCTCCTGTCAGTGGGTTTTCTGGACGCCTTTGTATGCATATATGTTGAGGACTGAATACGGACTTTAATTTCTGCATAGTAAAGGGCAAGGCCTGGCCATACAAGATAAGGTTTCGGATTTCATCACCGTCTCCTTCTTGCCCGCCTTAGGAAAACGAAACCTACGCGAACCTAAGCCTAAAATATTGACTAGAAAGAGACCTATAGGGTATCGAGCTTATTGGAAAATCGTTCAAAAGGACTGTACGGGTTACTTTATTAGCCTAACTCAAAGAACAGGAAGATTATTTTAAGTTGATTAGAGCCGCCTTGTAACCTAGGGAAAAGTACCAAAGAGACAGGGGTATCAAAGCTCCATTGAGCTTCTCCTGTTTCTCTTCGACTTAATCTAATTCAGATCGTTCTAAGAGGTTTGCTAAAATTGTAACCAGTTGCTTTTTGAAAGAATAGAAGCTGGTCTAGAAACAATCTAAGTGGAGCCATCATGCTTGTTGTTCTCTAGATTTAGGTTTGATTTGGTTGAGTCAGGGCACGATTGTGTTTGATTAATTGCTTGTTAGGATTTAATTTTTGCATGCCAAGAACGCCCTTAAGGCGAACTTGGGATAGAGACCCTCAAGGTAGGTTAATTAGTGGAAGACTGGTAGTTCACCTTAACCTTGAGAAGTCAACTGAGAGTGAAATAGTCACTCCCGAGACCGTGTCAGCAATGACAACTCTGAAGGATTTGTGGAATCCAACCAGGACCTTACGTCCATCTTGCATCAAGTTAGCCGCTACTGAAGCGAGCTACGAACTGAAACCAAAAATCATCCAGATGCTTCCATTATTCTTAGGAAAAGAGAACGAGAATCCCTATTTTCATGTTAGGGAGTTCGAGGAAATATGTAGCACAATCAGGATTAGAGACTTGAATGAAGAGTCTATTAAACTTAGACTATTTCCCTTTTCACTAAGAAATAGAGCCAAGTCATGGTGGTATAGCTTGGCCCCTCAGTCGATTGAGACCTATGCCCAACTTACTTCATCTTTTATTCAGAAATTCTTCCCTAAGAACAGAATATCCTCAATTAGGCAGAAAATTTTCACGTTTTCTCAACAAGAGGGAGAGTCTTTGTATGTATATGTAGAAAGGTTCAACGACTTAGTGTCCCAATGCCCAAACCACGGTTTAGATGAGTTAAGTCTAGTTCAGATTCTCTATGAGGGTTTGGATTATGCGACTGTAACCTTGGTTGAGTCCTTGTCGATCGGAGAACTCGACAGTAAGACTCCTGCTGAGGCGATGCAATTTCTGAGTGACATTGCCGAGAAAACCCAGCAGTGAGAGAGCAATAGAAATCCCAACCCATTAGAATCCTTATCTAGAATGCTAGAACTGGTCGAAATGAATCAAGCTAGTAGTTTAGAGCCCCAACCCAATCCAAGAGGCGTCAATAAAATGGCGACGGGTGAGAAATCATCCAGTCACGTGAATGCAGTCACGACCCTCAGGAATGGTAAATTGGTGGACAACGGGGTAACTGGGCCTGATAGTGGACATACTGTAGTTCACCCTGACCCAATAGCCGAAGAGACTGATAAAGTCTCTGATGAGCCTGAGGAAACCCCTTGGGCCACCGATTTTATGCCTAGAGCCCCTTATCCAAGGTTGTTAGCACCTACTAGGAAGGACCCCAGCTTAGAAACTGTCAACATGATAGAGACCCTAGTTCAGAAGACATTACCAAACACTTTGATAGAAGACCCATTAGAGAAATGTTGAGCCCACTTTGGATTAGATTTTCATAAGTTGGACTTTAAGCATGACCCACCAGATACCCTGATAAGTAGTAAGTTAGGCCCATCAGAAGAGGAATCCAAACCGTCTAGTGAGATGGAGCTTAGGCCCAACCCATTAGAAGATCCATTAGAAAAATGCCTAACCAACCACAGATATAATGGCAATAATGATAGGGTTATTGATGAGGTGCGTACTTTGTTAGGCTTTGCACCACCGGATTGTAATTTAGAAGAAGCAGTTGACTATTTTCGAGAATCTGACGATCTGGAAACGAGTGAAATTATTATTAGTCTATCTAGAGACACTGAAAACTTTAAGTTTTGGGGTGACTATCATACTCCATGTGCTGTACCATTAACTCTTAGAAAGGTCCCTAGCTTGGGACCTGACATAGGCACCGCTGCAATTTTACGAGATCATCCTCCAGCTAGATTTACCGATCCTCAGTTGCCAGAAAGCCATCCTCTGGTCGATGTGGTTTACTTAGATAGGGATCAAGGTGTACTCATATCGTTTATCCTCTTAGCTTGCTGCAGTTTACTTCTACTGTGGGGCACACTATTTGATTCAGATGACCCACAGTTGTTCCCATTATTGCTATATGATTTAAGGGGGTGACTAATTCTTTTCTAGTCTGGCTGAAGACTTTAAACTTAGCACTTCTTGGGAGGTAACCCATGCTCAGGCAACAAGGTACTATCTTCCCTCATTTTATTATTTTTGTCCAGTTCTTTACTTAGAAACATTGAGGACACTGTTTAGTTTAAGTTTGGGGGTAAGGGAGTCTTTTTAGGAATAATAAATAAAATTCGGAATTTAGCAACTTTTGAACAATTCAGGGTGACACTAACCACTCTAGGTAGATGGAAACTTAGCCATTTTTCTATAAGGATTGGTGTGCCCAGCTAGATGGTCTATTCATAAAGGAGACAGAGTTCAGGTGTTAGAAATAACATGATAATTGTCACCACCATATCACGTTCTGTTTTATTATTTGCAATTTCGTGTTTCTCTGAGAGTATTGGTGGGTCCCAGCATCGACATGTTAATTAGCACTGGAATGACATTTAGTGTGTTGAGATCATGCCCCACATGAATAATACGTTAGTTATGTGTGTGGTCCCCCTGTCTCCGTCGCCTAAGCAAGTGTGGAATGCAGGATCCATGGGAACACACATGTATTAGGTGTCGAAAAAAAAAAGAGAAAAAAAAAAGAGAAAAGAAAAAAAAAAATCGAAAAAAAGTTAAAAAAAAAATTGAGAAAAAATAGTATTTGGTATTTTAAAGTTCTCCCTGTCTCCGTCGCCTAAGCAAGCGTGGAACGCAGGATCCATGGGAACTTGTAAATATTTTAGTTAGTAGTAACCGTTGAAAATAAATGGGGAGTATCTCGACACACTAGGTTTCATCTTGGTACTGACCTTCAGACAGATATGGGAAACACCGTTCGCCTTGGTCAACATTTGCGACCTTCTACAGTCTACTTTCATCTTCTAAGTCTTTTCATGTGATGGGTGGTTAGATAACTTTCTGAGTAGAACTTTGTTGTCTTAGATATGAATTTTAGTATGCTTGAGTTAACACTCGTGTACAGTGATTGGATCCATAAAGGGTAATGGTCCCTATAGCCGAATATCTAAGTAGCCAACTAACTAGCTTGTTTAGTGTCTACCTTTAATCGTTCACGTGTTGCTAAGATGTAGATCCAGGTTTTGTGGGTATACCTCTTGTAAACCCTCACGAGACAAAACTCGTCCACTAGGGACACCTAGGGGTTTAACGGCTTACTGCATACGCTAAATGTAGTCGCGATTCCTGCGAAAGTGAAGGATTTTTACTTTATTTTTAGAGTAGTTTGCTCGAGGACTAGCAAAATAGTAAGTTTGGGGGTATTTGATAGACACATTTTAGTGTCTAAATTGCACCTTAGTTTCTATTAAGTTAGTATTCGATCTTGCAAATATTACGTGTTTTTATGCTTTTGTAGGTACATTTGAAGAATAAAGATTTCTGGAAAAATTGGCTCAAAAAGTGATAAAGGCACCCAAGGACAAGTGTTTTTGGCACCCCAAGAATGGATAAGGGACACCCTAGGATCGGCGAGTCAACCCAGCGGGTCAACCAGGCGATTCAACCCAGCGAGCCAGCGAGCCGACTCAGCCGGATCAGCCGATTCAACTCATCGGGAAAACTACTGGATGTGTTCAAATCGAGTGATTTGTAAGTTCTGTTGCTTCCAGATTGTTCCAAATACTAATAGATATAACACACAAGTCATAAACAGCAAAAGATCCCGTGAAATCAGCTCGGAAATCATGTATTTGGCCGGAATCATGATTCGATTAGGATTGAGATTTTTGGGCTGTTTTAGAGAGTTCTATTAGGTTTAGAACTCTCTCTAGGGTTTCTACTACCTATATAAACCAAGAGAAGCCAAGAAAATCGAGGACAAAAACCTAGAGAAGAATTCCGAAAATTTCCGGTGAAGCTCCGTCAACGTCCGGTCACTGCTACTGCACCGGCCGGCTGTTCTTCATCCATCACTGTCGGAGAAGACGACTCAACAACACTTACAACTGTTGCTGATTTGAATTTTCCTGTTGCGTATTGTTTCGGATCCTGTATTGCTTAAAACTCTCCTGTAACAGCTGAACCTTCTCCTGTAACGCATATAAGCGTATCAAATCAGCTGTTACAGCGTTATTCACCTTTGTAATCGATATTTTGAGCAATGAAGAGGTCTTTTGAGCAATCTTTTTCCACCATGAGCTAAGTCTATTTACTGGGATGATGGATAAGGTACTTTTCTCAATTTTATGTGATTTAATTATTTTCTAATAATTATTTATAATTCTTTTGTTATTAGAATTGCATAGTTTTAAATAGTGAAAACGGTTTTCTTTCAACAGTTGTGCTTTTGCTTGATGGATTATGCTTGGTTAATTAATTTTGATAGTCCATGCTTGTGATTTACCTCTGTTTGTTAGCATAACAAAACCAATTTTGGCAATTACTTGCGCTTCAATTAATTTAAAAAGAATTATCTGATTAATCACATAGGTTGTTAGAATTACCTGATTCCTGATTCCTGGTCCTTTTAAAATTATTCAAAAATCATCTTTAGGTTATTTAGTCTTTTTCATACTCCTGGAATTTTCTAGAGTTAATTTAAATCATTATTTTCTAAGATCATTACCTTTACAAGTTCGAGAAACGATCACCTTATTTACCACTTTCAAAACTACATCATGTTGGCTCTAGAGATTGCTAGCGAAATAGAGGTTTGGAGTTGGTGCATGCGCACCAATCGAGAAGAGATAGCGCTAGCAATTTGATAGCACTGAGAAGATAGGGATGCTGGCGCATATATGTGCGGAGTTGTATGCTCCAGCATTAACGACCGATGACATGGGAATTTGTGCTCGGCTATGATGCTAGTGTTAGATCTCGTCCATCCATGCTTTTCCATTTACACAAGCTATGCTTGTAGTGGGTTGGAATTTGTATTCGTACAAGTTATACTCATATTTTAGCCGTTGGTGCTATAGTTGTCTGTCATAAGTTGGTGGCGTTAATGCCAATCTTGGATGTATTGCACGATTCAAGAATTTGATGCTCTCCGAAATAAGAGGTGTTAAGGTAAGGTTATAGAATTCAGCTGAGAGTAGAATAGATTTAGGAATTCCTTCTAACAAATTAACAAATGATTAGAAAAATAGATTTCAAGTATTGAAGGATTATGTGGGCAAACTTGTGCTCAGAGCAAATTCATACAGAGATATTATAAGTGTAGTAGTAGATTAGTATTGCTTATGCAAGACTCTGAGAATCGATATACAGAGGGAACAAGTTCTAGGAATTCAACCGAGGAAGTTCTGCGACTTGAGACATGTTCAGTATTGCTTTATAACCATAGAACATCTAGGAGCTCTCTAATCAATGTAGATTCAATGTAGAGGTGGGTATAATATAAAATATTAAAATACATGGTAAGTGTATTAAATATATAGAATACTGAGAGTTCAGATGGGTGAAGCCCTATATATATTCATGGACAGGATATGGGGACCATTAGAAAACTCCCATGGCCATTACATATAAGCATAGATTATATGTTTTTGATATGGTTTTTGAGGCGAAATTATAAGTTTTATCCTTATCAAGAAACCACCATTTAGCCTTACCATATAAACCCTTATTATTATTTTTTTCTTTTTCTTCTTCTTCTTCGGTTTTTCTCCTCTAACAGTCACTCAAAAGAGAAGCACCATGCACCTCCACCACTACTCACCATCACCATCATCCATCAACTCCATCACGAATCAAGATTCAGCCTGAATTATCACAACAAATACCACCAACAGGTTCTTCTTCAGTTCTTCTCCATCCATACAAATACCACCAACTCAAAAGAGAAATGAATAATTGGGAAAATACCCCAAAAATGCATACCCCGTTGGGAAAATGCCCTGCAAAAAAAAATTTATGGGAAAATGCCCCAACGTTACATTTTCCATCCAAGTACCGTTAAATAGTCAAATTGTGCAATCTTGACCTTATACATATGTGGGCCTTAAGGCGAGATTACCCTTATTTTTGGATTCCGCCACGTCTCCTATGGTTAGATTAGGACGCTAAAGGGTAATCTTGTCTTAAGGCCCAGATATGCATAAGGTCAAGATTGCACAATTTGACCATTTAACGGTACTTGGATGGAAAATGTAACGTTGGGGAATTTTCCCATAACTTTTTTTTACAGGGCATTTTCTCAACGGGGTATACATTTGGGGTATTTTCCCAATTATCGAAGAGAAACCATATCTTTTTATTCAATCTTATGATGTTTCATTAATGGTTCTTGTAACTTGTATGGTTATTCATATGTCTCTCAGTTTCAATAGATTTCCTTACTTCAATTTTATGTTGTTTCTCTGATTCTAATTTTAGTTCAGTTTGTTTTCCTTGTTTTGTATTGACTGAGACAATGCACAATTCTACATAGATCAAATGTATTTTGTCTTCTGATAATGTAACAAGGTTTATACTATAAAATGCTTCCGTTCTTTGTGTCTGTGATGAAGATTGAGAGCTTTTTTACCTGTAGAGTTTCAGTCAAACAAGATGGTTTTGGTTCTGCCCATCGGTAGAAACCGGAACCGACTCAGATCGGTTTAAAATCAAATCGACTATTGGTCGGCTCATCGACGGCTTTGTAAGAACTAGACCAACCGGCCAATATGCGGCCCTAACCACCGTTTAATCCAAGTGATGCGATCTATATCAATCTCCGGTGGATGATGGTGGTTTTTATCCCACCGTTGTATGTGAATACTCCGACAACATGTTGGAGAAAAACATTCTTCAACTGTTTTTCTATAGGATGATCCAACACAAATAATAACTTCGTGCTAAATTGTTGTCTTCCTTTAGTATTTTCTCTTGCTTCCGTTATTTTATTTGTTCGGTAATTGAAACAACTTGAATAGAGGATAACGAAGAAGGGATTGCACTACGTAGAGTAGTAGTTGATGTCATTTGAGTATTAGTTGATGTGTATATTTTTTTTAAGCATATTCGTTGAGATCCAATGATCCAAAAAATAGAGTTGTTACGTGTAAGTGGAAAGTTATGATCAAGTGTAAGAGAAGTGCAAATATAAAGGGAAGTGTAAATATAAAAGGTCAAATTAACAAAAATTAATAAAGATCAATTACTCAGTTTCCGCCTAAATGAGGGTCGGATACTCTGAGTCTGCTTCGGCTGGTCCAAATACCAGTTTTCATGTGTCAAGGTTTGGCTATCAAATGTTGCACATGTGAAGCATTTGATACCTGAGCCTTAGCTATTTGCTAGAATATAGAAAAATTGGCCACCATAATGATTACTTTTCTCTATATTCTAGAGATTTCTCTACAGTGTGACCACCATATTCCTTGCTCTAAATACCCAATGATGCAATAGATGCCAAACTAGGGGAAGTTTTCTGTTAAACCAGTTATCATATTGTCAATCTCAGGAGATTTTCTTTACTTTCTTTAATATTTGTATTTTTAGGTTAATTTAACTAACATATATGTCTATCTTTGCTTTTGTTCTCCACTAATCAAAACTTTTGACTATCTAAATATATATACTCTACTGTTTGAGGGCTGATTTAAGGATTGAACACCTCCATTAATTTGGAGCAACAAAACATGATAATAGATTTGTGGGTCCTTAACCTCCACTTAGTAACTAAGCAATCTCATTTAGAGAATATTATTAACTATTAATAGAGGAGATTGTGCCAAAGGATGATGACGAAGATAACTTAATTAAACTTCTTATTAAAGAAAATGAATTTATCTCATCTTTATAACCTATGTCGTTATTAACTGTTTAAGTTAAAGTTTCACAGAATCAAATCATATGATGTAGATGTTATTGATATTAGATTCCGAACTGTTTGTTACATTCTACGAACCTAACTATCTTTGAAAATTGGCACATTGATTAGAAAAGATCTTGCAAAGTCTTACCATTAGCATTTCGTTGAGCCTGTCACATGATACTCTTTTAAGTGGCATACAGTACCATCTAGAGAGAAATTTGAATAATCACATATCAATCTCCTCTAATACCTTGGTGAAGCTCATGTATATCGCTTAACTCTGAGTAATACTGGTTTATTTTAGTTATCATGGTAATTTTTCCTTAATAATACAGTTTTAAGACACTAAATATATTCTAATTAACAGTTTGGCATTATGTAAGTAACCTTTTTGCTTCATCTTTCGAGCTGCTTGCAGTTTTCGTAATCTGTGTGATATACCAGTTCTTTGGTAGCATTAATTTTCCCTTTCCAGTGAAAAAAATAAAGATAATCTTATCTTAACATCCTCCTAGCTAGTCAATCATAGTCTAATTCGAATTTGAGGTTAATTTTTTTTTTATAGGTTCTTGTTTTCATCTTGTTATATGATTTTTTCTCTCATCAAATACTTGTTTTCCAAATTACTCAAAACCAAGTTAACAAATATAATCATGATTTTCGTAGCACAATAAATAAACACTATCATCTTCAAGAACATATTCATAAATAAACCACTGCACCTGTCTTAATTTTCATCAATTTGCAACAGAAAGATATAAAATATTATTTGTATTCATTACATTCAAGAAGAAAACAGATAATACAATCAATAATACAGAGATTCAAAAACAAACAAACAAAAGGTGTTCTATAAGAACATTTTGTCTTCCAATTTAAGCATAGCAAACAAATAAGTACAACCCAATCCAACTCACTACTTTCTTTTGTTTTTAATCATCAGAAACTAAACAAAAACAGCAATCAAAACACAAAATCGAATTAGTAGTCACGTTTGCTTAATTAGTACATATAATAATAACCTTTCATGTATATATGTATTCTATATATGAGAATCTTTATCTTCCATTGGATGAAGGAGAAGGACACTCACAAACAACTTCATAGTCTACTTCTCTTCTATGGAAGTTCCGATGACAAGTGCAAGCAGCGCATCTCAGGGCAGCTGCCGTCCCTTCCTCGCCACTAGCCATGAATTCTCTACATCCATCAACTGCGTATCCTCCTATATTGGCTGCATGATTCTTTTGACACTCTCCATATCTAACATTCATTACAGTGCATGAAGAAGAAGAAGAAGTATCAGTAACCATGCCATTTTCCGATGATCGTTCACTTCTTCGAGCACCAACTTGTCTCTTTTTCATATTCGAAAACCCTACTTCACCCGTGGTTTTTTTGTCCTTCTTCCTGGATCTTCTTCTACTGAGATTGCTGATCAGTACTATGAGGATGAGTTATAACAGAAGAAACTCTAGCTAGCTAGCTAGGTGTAGAAATGGCAACAGAGAGAGCATTAGAAATTACAAACAATTTAAGCCTAACTAATTAAGTTAGGTCATATTCATGCCTATAACAAACCTAGCCAGCTATCAAGATAGCATGCACCTTATGGATTTATAAGGAAACCATTTGCACCAAAGTCACGCCAGCCTATACATGGGGCCTAATTAAGTAGGTACACACAAAGAATAATTTTGTGAGGAAGACGATGCCCTCGTAATCATAGTGGTAGAATAGTTCTCACACATCGCCTGGACAGCATAGGTTTCAATTGTAAATTAATATTTGGACTACTTGTTTTTTATACAAAAAAAACATCTGTAAAAATATGGGCTTATGACTGGAATGCCCTAATTTTGGGGGTCAATTCTCATTTCTGTCCCGACGAAAAAAAATAAACAAAAATGTCCCAATCCGTTAGTTTTTCAGTTAAGTTGGGGCGTGCGAACTGGCACGTGTGAAAAAAGGCCAAAATACCCCCACATTTCATCTTGGAAAAATGCCCTAAAAATAGATTTATGTTACAAAAATGCCCCAAAATAAAAAAGTTACAAAAATGCCCCAAAATAAAAATGCCCCAAAATGAAAAAAGTAACACAAACATAAAAAATCTTTAAGCATAAGGTTACATTTACTTAGAATTCTTACATGAAAACAAACAAAACAGTAAATAACACAAAATGATAAGTTTTTCTTACATGAAAACAACTTAAATTATCTTAGGGAGTCTTAAAGGACCAAATGTTAGAAGGAAACATCATATTACAGATACTTTGAATTTGGCTTTCTTTGCCTTTTCAGAGCCGATTCAATTCCATTGTTTTGGTTCCTAATGTTAACTGTGCCATTGTAAATCTGTTGTAAAGCAGGAGCAGATGCAGAAGAGGTGGCTAGTGCAGGATCAGTTTCCTTCCTTTTAGCAGCAGGGGCAAGTGAAGAAGAAGAGGGTGCCGCAGTGCTGGAAGACGTCTTTTTTCTTGAAGAACCAACAGCAACCGAAGAAGAAGAGGGTGCTGCAGTGCTGGAAGACGTCTTCTTTTTGGAGACTCCAAGAGGTGCTGCAGTGCCATAAGATTTAGTTGTTGAAGCATATTTTTTCTTTGTCTTCTTTGGGGTTGCAAATCTCTCAACAACCGTATCTCCATCAACCAAACATACTTTCCTAACAGGAACAGTCTTTGGATTTGATCCAACTGGTCCACCTTGGCAAGTTCGGGCATTGTGATCATTTCCACCACATGTACTACACTTTGTAGGGTTTTTTTGCCTATTCTTCTCCATCCAAGATTTCTTCCTTTTCACACAAGGTCTGCCTGGCACTCTTAGTTTGATTGGATGTTAAAGGTTGACACCAGACTAAACAAATGAAGATAGATGTTAGGGTTAGGAAACTTAATAAATACTCAGATCTAGGAAAACTAACAAAATACTAAAGAAAGTAAAAGTAAAAAAAATACTACTTATATGCTAGATTCTTCGAACAAGCACTAAACTGTACCTTAGTCTCACAATCATCAATGTCTCCCCATGGTTGAATTGACCAAGAGTAGGTGGTCCTATACATGTCCACGGTGTAGTATTTACTACAATACCTGCAATCATTCGGCACACAGTCATTTCATATGATTCATTGCATTCTTTAACAAATATGAATTATGTTAGAAAAGTAGGAAAACTACTCACACTCTCCAATCAGGATTGAGTCCCAGCAAAACACAAGTTGCATGCTGACATGGAAACTGCCGCAGTTGCCATTGTATGCAAGTGCACGTCTGACTTTCAATATTTACCACAAACTCTGCCTTTGAGATTTTATTAATGACCTCATATGTCTTCATTTCCGATGCAGGTTCAACATCAAAGTTCCCTCTAAGCCCACTCATTACATGAATGAGCTTTTTTGCTTCAGGTACTAGGTCATCAAAGTTCCATGTTGCAGCTAGTTGTCTTCTTTTGAAATACAATCCATTTACCAACTGTGTATACATTGTGACTAACTTGATCACCGGTTGGTTTCTAAGATTCTTACACATATTGTTAAAACTTTCTGAAAAGTTGCTATTTGTTTGCTCACAAGCAACATCATGTGGGAACCATTCCCTTGCCCAACATTTTGGATCCAAATCTAACAAATACTTGTATGCATCAGCATTTATTTCTAGGATTTCGCCCATATGTACCTAAAAAATTACACCACCACACATTTCATCCAACATGTGGGAACAATGGACTGCTACTAATAAAAAAATTACAAGAATTTGACAAATTGTACCTTCCAGTGATGCACTTTATATGCTTTTGCGGCTTGCCAGAGAAGATTTGTCAATTTAAAACCCTTAAATCCATTGCTCTGGAAATTCAGGTAGAGATGCCTGCAAATTAACAATATCAGAGATTGTACACAAATGAATGTATTAACAAAAACAAGTATATAATAAAAATTACCTAAAACAATATCTATGATTTGCCAAAGGGTATAATTCTTTCACTGATTCAAGAAGTCCCTTTTGTCTATCAGGTATAAATGTCAAACCAACCCTATCTGATACCTTTTGCTTCAAGTCTTTTAAGAAAATGTACCAATTGGCTTCAGTTTCTGACCTGCAGACAGTCATACCAAGGGGAAATAGTGCATTTTGTGCATCTATAGCAGTTGCACAGAGCAATACACCACCTAACTTACCAGACAAGTGCATTCCATCCAACCCTATAACCATTCTACAACCATTCAAAAAGCCTTTAACCTGTGCATCATATATTATGGTGAAACTCTCGAATCTATCATGTTCACCATCATTGGCATAAGTGAAGTTGGCTATGCTTCCAGGGTTCAGAGTTGTAACAGCAGTACAAAAGTTGGGGAACTTTGGTATAACTATCTTCAAAACTACCATTAATCCTGGATAGAACCAAATGCTGCCACCACAAACCCACAAAAGATCAATAAAATATCTTATTAAATTACAAAAGGAAATTAGAAATCAGGAAAATTCTTACCCTTGCTCTGTTTGCTACCCACAAAGGTATTTCAATCTGCAATTGTGGCCAAATGATTTCTTTTTTAATTTGTTTTGCAGTTTTGTTCACAAATGAAGTAGCATCCATGTTGTCATACAAGTAATCAGCTACAAATTTGGCGTTGCATTTAGGATTTTTAACTCCACTTTGAGTAGCACAACTGTGTTCCATATTGCAACTCCTAATTGTGATAGTCGGCTCACCAGGAATGGCTCTTGCCCTAACATGCCACTGACAGTTCTTAGTTTTTTGGAACTTGCAAACAGCATACAATCTCGTCTTATCTGTCTTGGTTATCTCGTACTGCATTTTGTGGATTACTGCATACTCCCTAACATGCTTCCTGAAAGCATGTATATCTTCAAACTTCTGCTCCCAAAACATTACACCACTTTCCACAACTGAAATATCTTCTTCGACCATTACCATACTTGAGGAACCAGCCTCATACTTTCCAAATTCTGCTTCCCAGTTAGATTTGTCTTCGTCTGTCATTCCAAATTCTCCATCTACACCTACACCTTCATCTTTTTCTTCATTTTCATTTTCATTTTAATTTTCATCTTCAGCCTCATCTTCATCTTCAGCCTCACTGACATCATGTAGGCTAAAGGGTCTATCATCCGGATGACACTGATCCTCAGCTTTATTCTGTAAATTCACTTGAGCTTCCCCAATATTAGCTTCTGCAGTTTCTTCAGCGTTGCATACAACACTAGCTTGTGTAGTAATCACACTTTCCTGGAAGTTCAATCTTGTTCCTCTAGTCTCAGTCATCTGATGCTGATTGTTCAACTGTTTACCAGCCAGTCTTGGACTCTTCCTTACAGTAGCCTTCTTACAAACCTTTTTTTACAGGACTAGTCAAACTGTGACTGCCACTGGTACCACCACCAATTGGTACATCACCATCAACCATACATACTTGTAAATGAATAAAACCATCTTCATCGGGTTTCCCAAGATTCCACATTCTAACAAAGTCCTTTTCAGATTCACATTGATCATTATCGTTGTCAAATAACATAAGATTCATACTGGGATTCATACCCAAGGTTATCATCCTAGTTTTTACCATTTGTACAAAATTATGACCACTAATACCATCAGCTACACCAACAAAGTATAAAGGTTTATAACATCCATTTCCCAAAACAGGTTTAATACCATCAACCCCATTTACCACAGTAACTATAACATCCAACTCCATTTAAGCCCTACAAAAAAAAAACAGGTTTAATATCACCAAAACAGGTACAAAATCACACACATAACACTGACAGTTCACAAAACAGCAAAACAGGACCCTTCCAGGCCTGGAACACCACCTTTTTACCTCTCCCAGACCTGGAACAGCACCACACCAGGCCTGCCAGGCTTGGTACACCACCAGACAACCACCCAAACTTCGGCTTCCAGGCCTGGAACACTACCACAACACCAAAAGACCACCCAACCATCCCTTCCAGGCCTGGAATACTACCTCTGCAACTGACCAAGGCCTGGAACACCACAACACCAGGCCTGGAACACTACCACAACACCCTCCAGACCACCCAACCATCCCTGCCAGGCCTGGAACACAATCTCTTCACCTCACCAAGGCCTGGAACACCACCACAACAGGCCTGCCAGGCCTGGAACAACAAAACAACTCACCCGCCAGGCCTGGATCACCAACACAGCTCACCTTCCAGGCCTGGATCACCAACACAGCTCACCTGCCAGGCCTGGAACACCACCACAATCCCTCCCACACTACCATACCACCACCACACCACCACCAGAAAACAACCACACATGAAACCACCACAACCACTCTAACACAACCAGCACCACTACTCCACAATTTCATACAATTTCATAAATCACTATATGCAGAACCAACCCAAGTTCACTACTATAGTCTACATTTCACCAATGTGGGTAAAGAAACTATATGTTGTTAAACACTGAAATAACATAGGAATTTATAACCAGACTAAAACCCCTAAATGTTAGCACAAAACCTAAATATTAACAGAAACCTAAATTTCAACGCAAACCCTAAATGTTATCAGAATTTCTCAATTCCATCTTACCATAGCATAAACCCATTCAACACAGCATCAACAATATCCATTGAACAGTAAACATGTGATAGATGAGATCAATTTCATCATCATACACAAAGAAAAAGAAAAAGCCCCAAATCACCAAAAGAACCCTAAATGTTAAAGATAGAAGAAGAAAAGAAAAGAACCCTAAATTAATCTTCATAAACATGATATCAAGATCCAAGAGTGTTACCTGGGCAATGATTAGGCCGAATAACCACTGTTCCTCCCGCAATCTCTCTGGCTCTGTGAAGACGAAGAACAAGACGTTAAGTTCTGTTCGCTTTCATTTTTAGGGTAAATAAAACCTAAATTTCGAGCGTGCGATTGGGGCGTGTAGCAATGAATGGCCCGTGTGATCCACACGTGGTTTCACCCATCACATGAATATCACGTGACAACAATTGATTTAAACCGTTGGATTATGGAGGTATTGTCGTCTTGTTTCACACGTGCCAATTCGCACGCCCGAACTTAACGTCTAAACTAACGGATTGGGACATTTTTGTTTATTTTTTTCCGTTGGGGCAGAAATGAGAGTAGATCCCCTAAAATTGGGGCATTCCAGTCATTATTCCTAAAGATATTAACATTGTATCAAAGCCAAATGCATACTCATTTGACACCGCTATACAGTGTCACTCGAATTTTAACGTGTAAAACCAAAATTTGAAATTTATTCTCAAAAAAAAAACATTTGCCATCTAGATTCTAGAGCATCTCTATCTTATAGAGGAAAACAGCTACAAGAGATGGATGATCTTTGACCCAGTTGTATATATATAGAGCTTATAATCTTCTTTTTGGATTTCCGCATATGATCTTCTACCAATTATTTAATCAATTATGAATAGAGAGTTATTAATGGAAGCTTTACACTCTAGAAAGATTACAGTCGTCTACCAATTATTTAATCAATTATGAATAGAGAGTTATTAATGGAAGCTTTACACTCTAGAAAGATTACAGTCGTCATATGTATGTTGTCATAAAACGATGGCAAAACTTCACTTTTACAACCAAATAGATGGATTGGTTTGTTGTGGAATGACTAGCCTAACCTAATTTACTCCATGGAATAAGAGCGTGGTCCAAAGTACCTGCTCTATAAGCTTTTGTTATTAATTGGGTCCCTTGAAACGATTTCGATGTCTAAATGCTATTTACCTATATTTAACATTTTGATATCAAGGAATGTACCAAAAACTGTACGGAAAAGCAACCGCCCATGTATAACTTATAATATCAGTAATCTAATATTTATCCGTACACTTTTAGATACGCTATCTTCTAAGATTTGTACCAATTTTTCTATAAATCTTAAACAATATTGAATTTGAAATTAATATTTTGGTGATATTTTTTTCTTATAAAACTCTATATTCTTACTAAAAACGAAGATAATCCGAGATACCGAACCTTATCATCTACCAACCTTAATTTCAATCATTAATTTTCAACGGTTGATTTTCAAAGTGGTAGATGGTGGTATTATACGTTTCGAATTGTGCTTATTTTTTATAAGAATGTAAAGTTTTGTAAGAAGAACATATCTCTAAAATATTAGTTTTAAATTTGTTATTGTTTGAGATTTATAGAAAATTGGTACAAATTTTATGAGATAGTATGTATCTAAAATTGTGCACGGATTCTCCCTATAAGTAGTTACCATTGAGTTTCATGTATTGATTCAACAGATTGGTAAAGTTATTGGAAGATGTTCTTAATCAAAACTCAAGTCTTGCCAATATCGTAGCCCTTGATGAAGAGAGTATAAAACAGTTAGATATAGAAGAGACGATGTACATTCTACCTTAATGTTATATAGATATGCTTCAAACATTTGTTTAGAAAAGGAATGGTATTCGTTATGAGACTACTGACTGCACTGGTGTCTAGATCGGATGGACTTTCAGTTTCATACTTACGACCAACTGTTGGCCGGTGTTGGCAGTTTGTGTTGGATAATAATCTTCCTGTAACAGAGAAACACAAACAACAGAGAACTTGAAGATGATTAAGGGAGGGTTAGAAATAAACAGCACACACACTCAAGCACAGAGAGGTGAAGTCGCCTGTTCAACAGACTGCCCTTAACTCAATATTTGCCAGGTACACCTTCAGGAAGATGCTGCTATACCTTTTAAGTGACAAATTTGAATTCAGGATAAAATCACTTGATACCAACCCAGCTAGCAAAGCTCGTTGGCCCGCTGTGAACTTAACAGTAGATGAAAAAAATATGTAAACTATTGCGCACAACAAAGCAGGAAGATGGTGAAAAGTCGTCAGGACAGTGGCTGCGACTGGGGTAAACGAAAACCTTAGTATTGTTGTTCTTTTATAGGAGAAGTAATCCTTTGAGTTTTAAAACGGTGAAAAAAAAATTATTTTGAAATATTAAATCCCCATTAAAACAAAACGTTAAGATTTTTAATTAAAAAATATTTATGATTTTATTTTTCATTTAATTCAAAACGGTAAAATATTTATTTTTAAGATAAACCCGTTGAATATTTGATGGGCACACGTGTGCACTCGCAAGACTCACGCCAAGGGTCGCGCCAAGGCTCACGCCAAAACACACGCAAAAGCACACGCAAGCTCCGCAAGCCCGCAAGCCCGCGGTGCTTCGGTGCGAAGCACCGCACATGTATACATTTGCCCACTAGTCCATTACCCAAGTCCATATCCAATCCACTAGTTCTTTTTCCTTATATAGAACGTTTGTGATAATATGCATGAACTTCCTCCTTGATTTACCTAATGTGGGACAACCAAAGGTTTCTCATTCACTAAGAAGTGAAAATGGATGGCTATAATTCCACCCAAGTTTGGACTAGTGATCCTAACACCCATCAAGTTAATTATAGTAACAAAATTATTTTAAGTAATAAAATCTTAATTTTAGCTTAAATCATTTTTATTTCCAACAGTTTGTGACTTAACTCACTTATCACTGATGTACTACTGCCTACACATAACATGTGAATATATCGCTTCAAAGGAATACCTCTAAGGTCATTTTGAAAAGAAAAAAACAAAGCCTCTAAGGTCCAAATCAAATCCTTTCGCCCAAAACAGAAGGTCTGAACACCTTAATTAATCTATGGACAATATTAACAGTTTAGGCATTTGACAGTTAAAGATCAGATCTGTGAACGTTGTCCTCATAATATGTTCTCACAACAAATCAAGTCACCATGTTGTCTTTTTTCCTTCTTTTTATCTTTTTAAGTGTCTAGAAATCAAGTTTCCATGCTCCGCTGTATTCCAGATTGAGTGATCGACCAGGCTTTCTTCTTAACTCTAGCTAACTAACTAGCTATATATGAAAAGACTCTTTGTTCATCTATGCACTGGACTATATTAATAGCGGTTTCAATTTAGCCACAACAATTAAACATAAGGCACATCATTTAAAGTTCCAATTAATACTCCCAAATTAAACCTAACAAAAACTTCACAAGGCAGTACAAATAAAAGATCATCACTCATCAGATCGAATGGCGGAATGCTAAATAATGGTGCGAAATACGTACTATATACTCGATGGCTTGTGGAATGAACAAACTAGCTAATAGGATCCTAAGCTTAATGCAACAATAACTAGATGATGGGATCCAAAATTGATTAATGTTGCGGCCATTATAACTCACTGAACATGCATATCCTGGAATGGTCCAAACTCATTATTGTGTGTTGTATATTAAGTGGTGTGACCTGTTCTTTTTATCAGTACTAGGTTAATTCTAAACCGTTGGAAATAAAAATGAGAAATGTGCATAGACAGAGAGAATAGAAACATGTAGGGGGCCTAAGGCAAGAGTTAATAAGTGTTGTTGTTATTATGTTTAGGATTAGATGATCGATTTAAATATGATGGATGATGGAAATAATGCCTTCGTTTTTGTTACTCAACAACCCTACCTAGCTCATGCTCCATGCTCCTGGCTGATATATTATATATTCCTTTATACTACTACTGGGGTTAGAGGAATAACCCACTTTTTGGCCTTTCCTTCTCCTTTCTTTTTCATTTTTGGAAATACTTGTTATATGGTAGCCATGGTAGGGATAGTAAGGGTTCGAGTCGAGAAATGGGTTAATTAGTTTTATGAAAATGGCACATGACTGAAGGTTGACTCAGTTGACCATTAATTAGAAATAACATTTTGGGCCTATAACTAGAGGTGTAAACATGGACGGATCCAAAGGGAGGCCTGTGGGGTCACATTCCCCTATAATATTTTTTAGATTATATAGATACACATGTATTTTTCAATATTTTAATTCTAAAATTACGCATTGGCCTTCACAAAAGTTTGAAATTAAAAAATATATATATATTTTTTATATATTATTTGTGTAATTTTAAAAATAACTAATATATTTTCGATATTCCATATCCAACATACCTAAAATTAAAGGAAATATATATTTTAATTTCCGCTTTATCGATTTTATTCATTTGTCTGTATTTTACTCTATTTTCTATCTGGATGAATATTTATTTTGACTTAATTTTATGTTAGTGTGTAAGATTTTTTATTGTTGTATTTTTAGTTATGATCTTCAAAAATAAGGTATGCCCCTGTTGAATAGTTGGTATGGATTCGCTATTGGGTGTAAAGTGGGCCGTGTTAACACGAGCACAGCCCGACACAGCACGTTAAAAATTCAGCACATGATAGCACGTGACTAAGCACAACACAGTACAGCACGATAACTTCATGTGTTGTACTGGATTTGAATGATCAGTACAGTGACACAGGACAACAACGATACAGGTAAACACGCGGTATAGCATAACACATCACCTACAAAGCATGTTAAGGCCCATCACACATATACATTATATCTAAAAGACCAAATCTAGTTGAATAGGGCAATAGGAAGGAGTGTTGGCGAAGCTCAAGAGTTAGGAAAATCGAAAGGAATCACTCCTTTCTGACGAATTAGTTTGGCCAAACATTGGTTATTATGGGAGGAATGTCTCCCCCGGAAACCCAATACTCTTTCAACTTGCTCTTCAAGTGAAATAGAAACTATTTTTGTTTAATCATTAATAGAAACAATTAATTGGTTTAATAACCCTTAAAATTTTATTTATGGGTTAGAAAGACTAGTAAAACTTAATACTTTTCAAATATCCCGGCCTATCCCTCAGATTCAGATCTAAAGATGAAAGCCGTGTCCACTCACGTACAATTGAGTTTTTTTTTATTAAAAGTGCATTTGGATCTATAAAACCCAAAAGAATAATCCTCTTCAACTGCAATATTGGATGGAGACCAAGGATCTTATAGATACTTTTCTAATATCCTTAATTGGATATTTCACCCAAATTTTTATTTTAAATATTATTGATACTTACATAGTGTATAATAATATCCTTATCTACTTGAATTATATACATATACTACGTTAATAGAAGAAGTTGGAATGTGTCATCTAGAGTTGGTAAGCAGCACTCATATATACATATACTACGTTTTAATTTCTTAATTTTAACATCTATTAACCGATATCTTAATTAATTTTAAATATCATGTTTTAGAAGAGGATGATCAGGTGGCGACGTATAACTCGGATAGAAGTCATGAAGAACTACCGGATACATTTGATGAAAGTAACTAGACAAGGGCTATAGCTTGTGTCTTCAAAAGAATTCGGATGCACTTAATAAAGGGTTATCACCTGATTCATATACATCACTGCACTTTCTTCTTTATAAAAAAATGCAAACATACGATGTTAGTGGAGGGGATTGTTCAACTTACGCCACCGGACTTAGAACACGTGATGAGGATGGTTTCACAACATTATATTTAGATGCAAAGAATGGAAACATTAAAGCTGTTTAAATGATGGTAAACAAGAATCATAGTTTGACTCATATACTTTGTAACAAATCTTATAGTTTACTGTGTAGCTATTAATGGTGTCCCAGACAACTGAGGTGTCTAACCAAAATTAAACAATCATATGTACCTCATATTATTTCATATATTAAATCTGGATGAGACCAATTTCATCTTACATACTGTGATAAAAAGAAAATGTTTTTTTCAGGATGTATCTGGTTACATCTTGTATATTTAAATATTTTTCGAATAATTTTTTTTTAAGCCAGGATGTATCCAATTTCATTCTAACTATTTTTCGAATAATTTTTTTATTTTAGTTTAACTCGGGATGTATCTAGTTTCATCCTAGCTATTTTCTGAATAATTTTTATTATTTTAGTTTAAGTCAGGACGTATCAAGTTTCATCATAGCTATTTTTAAAATAATTTTTTCTATCTTATTTTAAGCCAGGATACAACTAGTATCATCATAGCTATTTTTTTTTCGAAAAAAAAAAAACTTTCTATTTTACCATCAACAATAGATCTTGTTTTGTGGATCATTTAAACCCATATCTAAAAATATAAGTTTTATTAAAATTAAATATATATACTTTGGAAATTATAAATTTTTTTGTGATTAGTTTTTATTTGGAGAGAGAAAGGATAAAAAGCATAAAATAAATAAAATAAAGGTAAGGGATATAATTGTCTAGGATTTTTGGTGTCCATTTCACCTATTCTTTATATTTATTTGTTCACTACAACCATGTTTTAGGAAATTTTGGACAATAAATTTATTTTCTCGAATAGAAACTATTTATCATCCCACTAAATTTCTTTATTTTTTTTTATTTTTTGTGTTTCATATGTGTTTTTCTTTATTATTAAATCTATTACAAATAATGTTTCAAAAAAAAAAACAAAAATAACAAACTTAAACAGCATCCGATAGCTGTGAAGCCACTCCTCCAAGCCTACACTATTTCATTTCCCATAGCCCTTGGTCTGACAAAGTCGATTCACACTCATACATGGAGACAAATGGCCAGGCAACATCGTTTACCAAAAGCAAAATGGAATAACATATATAGCTAATTACATCATGAAGCACGTCAAATGCAGACCTATCATACGACAAATGAGGTGAATAATTAAATTTGCCTACTAAAAAATTTACTCTTATAATAATATGAAACTGACTTGCGGACCGATATATATACTAATAGTAGCACAAAAGATACGACATGCCTTGAGATCCATCACTTTCGTTTGACTTATCCTATCCTATCTCACAGTTGTAGATAATTCCAATCCTCTTCGGTAGCTAGGTAGATTGAGATTACCTAATTGATTATATATTCATATCATCAAATCATATTGGAATAGAATGAATGAAATGTAACAATAAATTAAGCTAGTCATATCTTTATCCAAAGCCTTAACATGTTGGTTCTAATTTGGGTACAAAACAAACTAACCCACGTAATTACCAAAGGTCACTTCAACCACAATTTGAATTGTCTACTTTTTCATTAGGATCATATCTTCTTGCGTTATTTTTAGATCTCTCGTATGCAGGTTTATATATTCATAGAGGGATTTGTAATCTGAAAATAAAATAAGATTATTAGTTATCTAATTTTAAAATCTTCTATCAATTATATTTTTATAATAGTTAAATTATCCATATTTAATTAATAATAATTAATTTAATTAGTTAATATATTAGATTAAGAATAATTAATTTAAAATAATATTTTGCTTAAACAAATCAAATCAGATTTTTATATTTTTGTTTTGGTGGGGAAAAAATAGTAGAATTTTTTTTTTTTTAAAGATTTTTAAAAAACCCTAGAATTTGATTCATTCAACCAAAATGAGTGATTCTAATAAAAAATTTGAGGTGGGTGAATCCTTTTATGACTCTAATTTAAAATATTGGCATTTTTATTGCTCAAATTGAACAAAGTACATAAAAAATGAAGATTTTTTTGTGATTCAGGCTAGTTTACGGTTGGAAATTAATCTCGGACCCAACCGTAAGACTTATTTACGGTTAGATGTCCATCCTAACCTAACCGTAACTGGACATCGATGGAGGAAAACTCAATCGTAATATTTTTACGGTTCGGTTTTTAAGATTGAACCCAACCGTAACGCATTATGTGCATGTGTATTTATTGCACCAGTTACGGTTGGGTTCGAAAAAATAATTCCAAACGTAAAGAAATTTTACGGTTGGGTTAAACCAATCGAACCCAACTATAAATCAATTTACGTTTGGATTTTGACTTTAAATATTCATGCTAGAAATTAGCGTGTACTCTATTTTTGGTGGGATTTGGACTCACTAATCATGTGTTCTGAACTAGTATTATATGGTCCTAATTTGCGAATTCGGTGACAGTTGAGTTCTTTTTTAGATGAGTTATTCCAAATTGATCTCGATCTCATATTATATGTGTTTCATTATTACCCAAAATATCATTTTAATGTTATCATATATATAAGATTCTATTTTTGAATTTTTATTTATTTTAGATCTAAGAGAGGCGATTTGAAATGAGATCCACAGAGAGAAAGAGGTAATTTTTTTTGGAGAAAGTTTCTTCGTTGAGATGATAGATTTTGAGACGATTCTTATTTTTAGGTTAGCATTTGATCTTTTATTACTGTTTATTCATTTATTTCTTCTTGATTTTTGTTTTATGTTGATTTCTTATCGTATTTTGATGCTTGATATTTGATCGATCAGGCTTTGATCTCTTGTTTCATGTTTTAATCTCCGTTTCGTTTTTGATTTTATTATTTTAGGTTTTTGATTTTCATATAATTTTTTATTTTTTATTTTTTATTTTTAATATTTTTTCGATTATCACTTTTTAGTTCAAATAATAGCTATTGAGATCTTTATTTGTTATTCAGATCTTTGATTTTTCATCTTTGTGTTGGTTGATTTCTTAAATCTTCATATATGTTATTTTAATCTTTTAATTTTTCATTTATGTGTTTGTTCATTTTCTTTTTGTAGATATTATTTTGTTTGTTTTTTAAATTTTTGATATCTTTTTGTTAATTTACTTTTGTTGTAGGTTCTATCATATTTTTATGTTATACTTTTTTAGTAATCAAGTTCATTTTCTTTAATAACACATTGAAATTGACAGAGTAATTGATAAGTTAATTTATATAGATGTGCAATTTAATGTACATTGTACATTGTACATGTTTTTTTTGCAATCTACATCAGTTTATTGATCAAGGTGTCGAATTCGCTAAAAATAAACTTCTTACATCTCTTTATACTAAACTAGTAGTATAAGGATAAGCAGGTTCGTTCCTAAGGGAATAGAGAGTCAAAGTAGTCAATTCAAGTTTCTAAAAATAAGAATAATGCAAGAATATGAAATCTAGTGCAAAAATATTAATTACTGCAAACAATAAAGATGATAATGATTATGGAATCTTTCTCTACTAGTGAACACGAATTTAATCAATCGTACAAGCAAAGTCTTCTTCAAAATACGTTTACTAACAACCCTAGACAAGTTATACATTCAACTAGTCTATTTAATTCAAATGTCACTTTACAAAATAAGTTTTATACTCATTTCTAGTTAATTAAGCCACTTTGAATAAGCTCTCTAGTGTAGCTTAACCAACCAGTATTTTCCGTGAGTCAGGTTGATCCTAGCCACATGTTCGTAAGTTCGACATGCTAACTTATAGTTGTCTTCTACATATCAAAGTCCACAAAATCCCTTTACAATGTTGACGCTTCGCTACTTATGATTAAATCATCTTAAAAGTTACGGATTAAGACGTAATAATCTAGCATTAGTATCACAAACAAGCTATTCAATTGTACACTTAAATAACTTGAAAACAATCCATGGTCATAAACATGGTAAAAAATAAGTTATTCAATTGTACACTTAAACAACTTGATAATTCAATTTATATATATATATATATGCAATTTAATGTACATTGTACATTGTACATGTTTTTTTTGCAATCTTCATCAGTTTATTGATCAAGGTGTCGAACTCACCAAAAATAAACTTTTTATATCTCTTTACACTAAACTAGTAGTATAAGGATAAGCAGGTTCGTTCCTACGGGAGTGGAGAGTTGATGTTGTCAATTAAAGTTTCTGAAAATAATATTAAGGCAAGAATATGAATACTAATTATTGCAAACAATAAAGATGATAATGATTATGGAATCTTTCTCCACTAGTGAACATGAATTTAATCAATCGTACAAACAAAGTCTTCTTCAAAATAGGTTTACTAGCAACCCTAGACAAGTTATGCATCCAACTAGTCTATTGGACTCCAATGTCACTTTGCAAAATAAGTTTTATACTCGTTTCTAGTTAGTTAAGCCACTTTGAATAAGCTCTCTAGTGTAGCTTAACCAACCGGTATTTTTCATGATTCAGGTTGATCCTAATCACATGTTCGTAAGTTCGATATGCTAACTTATGGTTGTCTTCTACATAAAGTCCACGAAATCCTTTTACAACATCGATGCTTCTCTACTTATTATTAAATCATCTTAAAAGTCACCGATTAAGACGCAATAATCTAGCTTTAGTATCACAAACAAGCTATTCAATTGTACACTTAAACAACTTGAAAACAATTCATGGCCGTAAGCATGGTAGAAAACAAGCAATAAAACAATATAAAGAAAGAAAGATTAACTCGAAAAATTAATTATAAACCCAAGTCCCAGTTTCAAATTCATCCTTAAATACACATGATGGAGTTCATGACAACTGAAATGTAAGGAAATAAAACTAAGTTACAATTAACTCACGCCAATAACCCAAGTTATTGTCGTTGTTCTGCTAACTTGAAGTCCTGATGGTGGTGAAGAACAGCTGTTGGTGGAGATGGATGTGAGAAGGGTGGATCAGTAGAAAAGGTCTTTGTGCTGCTGTATACGGACTGGTGTAGTGATGCTCGAACTGGCGAGTATTTTTGGATGGTGATGCAAGTAGATGGTTGTGAAGGTGGTGGCAAGGTATGGACTGTTGGTCTTGTGCTGGCTGTTGCTTGCTGCTGTTGTGAAGCTGATGGTATATGGAAGGTGAAGTTGTGATAGCTGGAGATGACTATGAAAGTGGGTTGGAGAGGAGAAAAGCTCCTCTGTTGGAGGTTATCGTAGAAATTAATGGGGTGTAGGGTTGTTGTTGTATGAGATGCAAGTGCAAAGATAATACTGGTGTTGTGGCGTGAACTGAATGATGAGAACATGTGAAAATGAAGCTTGAGCTGGAGGTTATGCAGGTGATTTTGGAGAGGAGCTAAATGCTTATCTTTTGGAGAATTTTTTCGTACAGGTAGGGTGCATTTCACTGGTTTTGAGAGGTCTGTTTTCCTAAGATTTCTAAGCCCTTTTATACCTCTCATTCCCTGCAAAACTTTCATTCTAGAACAAAACCCACATTCCTAAACCATTCCAAACTCCAAAAACTACCATATTTCAGCCCTTCATCGACCTGAAAACTAGCGACAACAACCATCTTTGTGACTGACTTTTCGCCAAGAAACCCCTTCCAAATTCAATTCTGATACAAACTCACGTTTTCACTCTTCTTACAGGACTCCAAAATTGTCTTCAATCTTCTCTGTGCACTACTAACATCAATAACAACAATTAACGGCAACACAATCTTTCTTAACTTGTTTCTCGGCTTCATAATCAGTCTTCAACTGATTTCTCGTCTAAAACTTGATCCCAAAACTCTTACGTTCCTTGTTCTTCTTGTATTCGAGTTTCCAAACCCATTGAAACTCTGAAATATACCCCAATCTCTTCTCGGATCAACATCTCAATCAACGACATTACACTCTTGTCTTCTTTGTTGCTTATAAACTCAGTCTAAATCTCTTACATCTCGTTACCCCAATTATGTGATGTTCTTGCCTTCGTAAAGCCTGACCTAGATCATCTCGACTAGATATGGTGACTTAAAATTTACTGGCGTGAAGGTGCTTGGTTCAGCTGGTCTTCAATAAGAGAACTATGAACTGGTCGAGAGTTACAAGAGCAACTGGTGGTATAGACTATAGACCTAGTTTTTAGGTAATAAGAGAAAAGTTGATGGCCCTGAACAGCATCACATGATTCACATCCGCCCTTAACAGTTCTCAATAGTAGTTCCTTGGTAGCCCTGAGTAGAAACAGTTAGGTGCTTCAGTAATCTGCTTTAGAACTTATGTGGCTCCCTCACAACCTAGTTATGGATTCCTCGAATGATTCTTCGTGGACTTCAGATGGTTGACCCTTAACACCCACATGACTATCAATAGTGTCTTCCCATGAAATGATCATTTTGCCCTTTTTTTCCAACATGACACCACAATACCTACACAATACAATTCAAGCATAACATACAATAATACGAGAGAAATAATTAAGAAAACTATAAGAAATTGATATTCAAATGATGTATTTTAGGCTCCTATCAAATTCTCCCACACTTAATCTTTGATAGTCCTCGAGCAAACTGAACTAAACTAATCCTAATAGTAAAAATCAAATCCTAACTCACTTTCGGAGGAATCACGGTTACATTTACCATGTGTAACAAGCTTTTGAACCCCTATATGTCCCTGGCGAACGAGTTATAGTCTCTTGAGAGTTTACAAGAGATATACCCATAAAACCTACTCTAATTCCTAAATACTCCAAAGTACAGGCAACCAAAGAGCTATGAGGACATAAATATTTTGCACTCAACAGTAAGAAGTTAGAAGTACAAGCGAATTGCAAATATAAATACGTTTAATCGACGAAAAAGGGAGTATAATATGTCAAACCAATGACATACAAAGGAATGCAGCCTCGAGAGAAATCAATAAGAATTTCTCCTCGACTTCTGCCTCACTGGTCGGTCACTCATAAAATGATAAAAATGGATCGCTCGTGTGTGCAAGATGGAATAAAGACGAGAATACTTACACAAGGAAATGTCACGCATATTTTCAATTTCTGACAATCTCTAAGAAAAGAAGTCAACCATATGCGAAAGTAGGAATGTGCACCCAACTTCTCATCCGAGCTACAAACAAACACTCCCCTCTACAACGTCAAATAAAAACAACTGGTCTTCGGATTCAACCTTCGATAATGAACTTCCACACCTTGTACATCTCGGGTGCTCCAGTAATTCTCGATTTTCATACTTGTCCTTTGCTATGCTTCGAGTTATTGGGATTCATTATCTCTCCTTTCACGTTGCATGACTCCAAAATACCTACAAAATACAAACAAAGCATAATATACACTAAAACAAGAAAACTAACTTAAAAAGCATAAGAAATTGATATATAAATAATGTATTTTATGCAACTATCATTGGTGCGAATGTAGAAACGATTGCAAGTGAGAAATGATACACGACGCAAGAGAATGCTTCGGCGAGTAAGTGCCAAAAATCGGCATGCTCACCTAATAATCACTTGTCAAGTTAATGTTGTCTTTTAAATGTCGTTCAAATACAACAAACCTCTCTTCTACCTCCGTCTCTTGTTCTTTAATTTCCCCCATTCTCATTATTGCCTTGTAGAAATTACGGTGTTTGCGTAGTTCACACAATATATTTTTTCTTACATAGGTGTATTTGTTCAAACTGTGTGTTTCTGGTCCACTATAAATTCCAAGTTGTTCCACGGCGACATGGAAACCACAATTCCCGTCACCATCGATATTGATGGCTTTATTGTAGTCACGAATGATATCGGGAAGATACTCCAAGTAGTCTTCATAAATGATGTACGTAGGTCGGTAAATTTTACCTTCCCCATCTCTAGGGGGATTCCATCAATCCTTTTGCAATATGAATCGCCTCTTCCTCACCACTTGATGGAATCATTTGCGGCTTTTCAACCACTGGTACCTTTTGATTCGCATCAAATTTGCTTATTGAGTTTTGCTTGGAGGAAAATTTGATTGTTGATGTTGAACTTTATTGGGAGGGAAGCTCGGGACCTTTTCCTTTAACATCTCTACGGCTTGATCCGCTTTCTTCCATTTTACTTAGACTAAGTTTGTTTGAAGGCCTACTTTTTCTTTTAACATCCTCCTCCTCATATAAGCCTTACAAGTGCTCAAAACCCGAAAGGTCTCTTTGCTTTGAAACCACCAATTTTGAAGCCTCTTGAACCACTTTCTTCGGGGTTTTTTCCCTTCTTTCCTTGTCATTTTATTACTAGGCCTACCCTTCCCCTTTCCATTTGTTGGTTCAAAAATATCCTCTCTAGTGAAGGGGCGGTTGAATTTCTGCAACTCATACAACCAAATTTTTCTTTGCGATGGATTCAATGAAGTGTACTTCTTAAATAGTTTTGTGCGCCTTGGTTTCGTAAAACACTTCACCGAGACCTTCATTTGGTATTGGATCATTGAATGAAATTTTCTTCCAAAAAGGATATATATCTTCGATTGGGATCAGTACATTTCTTCATACCTAGTTATCACATGCCGACATGGTAGTCTCATAACCGACATGTTGGGAAAAATACACTCTTCCCCTGGAATAGGCGTCTTCAACGACTCCACTTTGATCACAAGCTTCTCAACTTCCCATTGATATACATAATAAGTTATTCCTTGGAGCCAAGGGTTATCCAACTAAACGACATGATTTCTAGAAAGTTCCCTTTGATTCGTTCGAGATCACGCTTGAAGTAATCTTCCAGAACTTCAAAGGCCACAACAAATCCACCATTGCACCCATTTAGCTTCCTCTTGAATCGATTGTGAGATGAATCTACCATGCTAGTCGCTTGGTTGTCATAGTGTTTATATTTTTTACCCACGTACTAATGAACTTTTCTTTGTGGGGACTGGGGATCCAACAATATTTCTTCAAATACTCTACAACCTCTGGGTAGATACCCCAATGTGCCAATAGCATACACTTATTTTTTTTTGTAAATTTCTTCCGTGATCGACCATGTCAAAGCATCCCACTCCAATCTAAAGTTAACCCATTTTTCCTTGGCTACTTTGTTATCTTCCTCAAATTTATCTATATTTTCTTGTTGTTTCTCAAACTGTAGTTTTTTAATCCTCTTCATCTCGCTTTTCTTTGGTGGTTGAATTTTAGTCTTGCAATTAGTTTGAACATTATTTCATATATGGAACGTGCAAAGAAGACGATGTGCATCGGGATACACACACACTTTATCACATTCATCAATCCTTACTTCATATATGTAATCATCACTTTAGGAGTATAACATTCTTCATAGAATAACTTTATCTTTTGTAAGGCTTACATATAACTTTCCTCTGCTCGTATTATAAGATATAAAACCCAACACTATATGGCGACTTTGTAGATGTTTTCCCGACAAAGTTCAATATCGGCATCCTATACTTGTTCGTTTTATATATGCAATCCATAAAAAGAATTTGATGGAAGCATCTCGTCAACGTTACGAAATCCGGATGAGCCATCAAAAGATATATCACTTCCTCATTCTCATCTTTCTCATAGGCTACCGTGTAGTTCACCTTTTTCCCAAAATACAATATGTGTTGCATAAGTTCTCTAGTTTTCAATGTCTCACTTCTCAATTTTTCTCGCGTTATAGATGGTCGTCAAGGAAGATGAGTTATTTTTGTTTAATGTATCTACACTACTAAGGATATCAATAAGTCTTGTGCGTTTTTGACTCAACATATCTACTAGTTCCACATATTTGGGGGTGAGCCTTGCCACATAGGGATGGTTCATCAAACTCTCGGAATTGGGTGGTTATGATAACACGAGAAAGCTTCACTCATAAACCACACTTTCTTGTCCTTGTTGAATTTAAATTGAAGCTTATTAGGGAAACCTTTCTTTGTATGATGAACTTTCTTCTTCTCGGTGTCTTTGGTTTATACTCAAAACCCTTTATTTGATGATTCTTGTACTCCCCACTACACTCGCAAACCATTTGAAAGATGGTAGGTCTTACTTGATTATTCTGGACTATAATGCACATCTTTTTCAACCCTTGTTCTCGAGGCCACTTCTTTGCTTCTTCTTTATGTACCCATTCAAAATTGTTGGCATAATGATCACTTGTATCCTCAATCAAAAGGAGAACAACTGTGGGTTGATTTTTCATTGGTTCAAGTATAAGATCAATCTAAAAAAGGCTATGTTGTTGCTTAAATTTGTTATAAAAAGACTAAGTTAACTCTGTCTTCCAGATGAATCTTCGTCCCACCAACTGCTCTACTTCTTAGATCCAATGTCGTAACATGTTTTTGTTGTTGTATATATTTCTCTACAATGTATCAGGAACAAGTTCAAAAGGCTTAAACCTCTTATTCTTATTCCTTAACTATAATCTCCAGCCTCTGGCATAGTATCCCAGTCTTCAACCGAAACCATCTGCAATTTCCTCTTCAAATCAGCGAATTGTTCCGCAATCTTAAAATTTGAAGCCCTAAATTCTTCTGTCTCTTGTTTCAATCTAACTTCTCTTTTATCTTTCTTTCTTTAATCCATTCTCTCATCAATAGCTTTCCAAACCCCATCCGCTTCTCTATCATTGTCATCATATTCAGCAGAAGTACCAAGCAACCCAATGTCATTACCTTCAAACTCATCAAATGTTTGATTCTCATCATAACCCTGGTATAGTATCCCAGTCTTCAACCGAAACCATCTGCAATTTCCTCTTCAAATCAGCGAATTGTTCCGCAATCTTAAAATTTGAAGCCTTAAATTCTTCAGTCTCTTGTTTCAATCTAACTTCTCTTTTATCTTTCTTTCTTGAATCCATTCTCTTATCAATAGCTTTCCAAACCCCATCCACTTCTCTATCATTGTCATCATATTCAGCAGAAGTACCAAGCAACCCAATGTCATTACCTTCAAACTCATCAAATGTTTGATTTTCATCATAACCCTACTAGTGGAAAATGGTCATTTTAGGACTGCTAGGGATTTTATAAAAATGTTGTCTTTGGCTGTATTTAGTGTAGTGTTGGTTGCAACCGCACTTTATTTTGGTGAAAAAGCGGAAAAGGAAAAATCTGGTGAAACCCCGCTTTTTATATGAGTCTAATATGTGACAAATTTGCCCCTCCCCATGGACTTAAAGTAACACGGCGAGAGAATGAGTTTTCTATGGTTACGTATTATACAGATTGTTTATTCAACGATCAGATATTAGCTTTTTTATGTCAACGGTGTCGATCAAATAACCCACATTGTTTTTATCGAGTTGATACTTATATGCTCTATCTTCCCGTTTTTTCCTTTTTCATTCGCACCATTGGCAGTTGCAGCCGAAACAGACCAGAGCAAACCAGATCTAGTTGATTTCACCGTGACTTTCAAAACCCTAGCCACTGTTTGTATCAACGAGTTTTCTCTATTCTAGTTCTCTTTACATCTTCCAAACCCTTTTCATTAAAACCCTTATAAATAAATCCATTTTCTTCTTCAGCGATTTTGGTTTTCAACCTTCATCAGGTGGAGTTATGGTTTACAAAATTGTTTGATGTTTGTTTATTCAATTTGTTTGATGTTGGGGTTTCAATTTTATTTTAATTTGTTTTTTATGAAGCAGTTAGTAGAAGGTTTCTGTTTCATGTTTGTTTATTCAATTCGTTTGATGTTACGGTTTTAAATTTATTTTAATTTGTTTTTGATGTAGCAGTTAGTAAAAGGCTTTTGGATTGCTCAAAGATCTACAGGTATGACATCTCCATCCCTTTTGTCTGATTTGATTTATTTCAAAAAAATTAAATTCAATTTTTTGTTCTGGGGTTTTCTTTATTTTCTGTTTTGGGTTTATTTGAAGTGATCTGAGATTCCAAACTAACAAGTAGTTTGTGAACAATTGGGGTGGCTTCTTTTTTATCCAATTGAGGGAGGTGCAGTAAAACGATCTCGACCCCACTCTAGTAAAGCTAAAGGACCTCATAATGCAACGTTCATCCAATGGAGAACCCTTCCAATATTAGATCAGCATCGTTTCTCTCTAGAGCTAGGGTAAGTAAACTTATACTATAGTTTGAACTCTCATGTATTTCTTAGTCATCTAACCAATTAAGCAAATACTTATATTTGCTAAATTTCTTATATTCCGTTGATAGGCATATGAAGTTAAAAGGTGTACAGAAGAGCTGGGAATATTGAAGTAAGCTTATAGATGTATACTTGTCTGCATATCTATTTCTTTGAGTTAGGTAGATTACAATCTTTTATTTTTAGAGTTTGACTTGGTGGATCAGTTTTAGAGTTTAATGCAATCTAGTCACACCATCTATCTTATTCCTTCATCAAGTATTTTGGGGTAATTTGGGTGCTTCAACCATACTCCTGTAGTTTGTTTTGTTTATCAATTTTCGCCAATAGCATTATGATTTATACTATGTGTAAACTTGGTTCATGCAAAGTTCAAACCAATATCTAAGCCGAAAACTGTTGACTCGAGAGCATTATGATCTATACTAAAGTTTATGATTTTGGCTTTTCAGGAGTGGTCTAACTTGTACATTGTCTGTACTGATAAATCATATTCTGCTCTCCCTTCATTACCTTCAAACTCATCATATTTAATACCAAGCAACCCAAGATCGTTACCTTCAAACTCATCAAATGTTTGATTCTCATCATAACCCTTTCCCTTATCAGCTTAATCATATTTTACTCCCCCTTCATCTTCCCTACCTTCCCCTCTTCCTCGACCAACACCGCCTTGAAATGGACCACCAACAGTACAACCACCCCTTCTACCTGGAATATCTGGTGTAATTCTAGTTGTAGCTATACCAATCTCAGACCCAGTTGCAAATCCCAGTAGCACCACGACCTAAACCTGCAAAATAATTAGGTGGTAACATTGAATAGAGAAAATTCATTCTAGGTTTTAGTATGAGTGGTTCTTGCATTCTTCCAAAAATTGGCATTTCGAATGAGATAGATGAGTTTGATTGGATTGCTAAATTTATTAGGATCTTATTACGTAGCAGAATAACTTTTTGTGAAAAGCAGTAGCGGAACTATGCCTATATAAGGAGTGTGAAAAGCAGTAGAAAACTATGCCTATATAAGGAGGGAGTATTAGAGCAAGTCCAGTAGAGACTAGTATATTTGCTCGATTGTCTGTCCACGTGGACGGGCAAATCAGTTTTCCCACATTGGGAAAATGGGCTAATGTACTAATGGGACCCGTTTTTTATATAACTAAAAAAATTTAAGCTAGGCCCGTTTTATTAAAATAATTTTATAAATATGAAAAAATTTGACACATGGGACCCATTGTGTATATCTCCCCTTTTAAAATTTGGGTGAAGATTGTAGTGCAGATGGAGAGCAGTGGTTTCACTGCCGAGAAAAGAGAAGATTGAAAGATTTTTGAAACCTAAAAATCATTTGAAGGAGATGATATTGCATTGGTATTTGGTTAAATTACATGTTATAAACAATTATTTTGGAGTTTCTATGACATGAGAATTGTTGGGTTTTAGTTGGATTTGAATTTGCATGGAAGGAATTGATTTGTTTAGCTTCAATATGCAACCAATAAACAACCATTTTTAGTTTGCGGATTGCACATCAACTGTTTGATAAAGTACCTGAACCACAAGTCCTGAACCACCAGGTTTGGTCTGAATTCTGTGAGTCTTTCATATGACCACAAGTTTTAGATTATTTCCGAATGATTATTTTCAAGAGATAGGCATGGCATGAAATGGTTTTCTATATATTTTTACTTCTTTGACTTGTGACGGGCTTGGGATTGATATATGCATCTGCCAACAACAATTGAACCTATTGACATGGCTCGAAGTATTGCGCCTGTTTGCTTTGTCTGTTGGGTCCAGACCACGATTGAAGCAATCAATCAACTGAAGGTAAATTCTCTGCTTGGTAAACAAAAGTGATCTGTTAATAAAGGACATGCTTGAGTTATTAGAGTTGCTTAGGAGAGAATATGTTTCTTAGTTTGAGTTTTCCATTCAGTTGTATCAGGAGACTACTTGGCTCAATTGCAGGAATTGCTTACAAGGTGGACATGAAATGAAAGGGCTAACTAGATAAGAACATTATCTCTGACTAATTTCGTTCTGTTTTTGTTGCTTTCTTTTATGATTGTTTCATAAATCTGTAAAGGTTGACGAGATTTGGTGTGATGGAGCGAAAGTCTTATTATACCTTATCTTGTTTTTACTACGAATTATTTTACTTGGTTAGCAATAATTGTTGTTTTGCCGATATTCGTGGATTTTTCCATTTTCTTTTAGAAGTATATGTTCATCTTTTTAATATCGTAGAAATTTAAAGTCTGAACTTTTTGCAAGTTTTGACAGATGTTTCTGGTGTTGGATACACATGTTCTGAAATACCCAATTGAGATTTCAAAGCCATTTTCGGTACAAGTTACGAAAAAATATTAATAATTTTAGTTATGTCATGTTTGTCTCTTGAGTTACTATTTTGGTGTTATAGTAATTCCCCCAGCCGGAATTTGTTTTTGTTGATTTGAATGATGACATGGCATGTGCTACTACCTATCTCCAGTATGTGGTAGGTTACTTCACAAATCTTTCAGTTTGTAAATTTTGTTGATGTTTGTTTTTGTTGAGGGTATGGTCCGTAAGAACAAAGTAAAATCATATCTTCCAACACCAATTCATGTCCAGTATGTGCTCCAAGAGAGTTTTAAAAGAAATATTTTCTTCATAATCAGTCTGTACAGCACATTCGCCAGGTTTGATTACAAGATTATACCATAAAATTATTGATTGATTACAAGCCGGTAACAATTGTAAATGCTTTTAGAGATGACATCGTGGAGTCTACAATCAAGGTTTAATGCAAGTGCGACGGGGCAGGGCTTTACACCAAATCAAAAATTCCGGTGCATAGCACGGGTTACATGTCGATTTTATTAAAAGAAAAAGAACTTGATCGAAAAGTAACTGTTATGAGAAGTTAAATATGCCCAGTATGTAACACGGGAACAAATCTAGTAATATAGTTAAGAAATCATATTAACTAACTACAACTAACAATCAGATATTAAAAAAATCTTGTATCAGCTCAAGATAGGCCGACAGTCTCAAGCAAAACATAGGTTCGTCTCAACCTGAGGCGGCTATGGCAAACCCTTAGATTTGAGAGTTTGCCTAGCCAGTTTGCATGTTTGCTAGTCCCACTGTGGGCACAAAATTAGCAAATCTGCCAGTTTGATATGCCTATTGGACTTTCTCTCGGGAGAAAGGAAATTTCTTACTTATGATGCAAACCTGAATGCCTAGCTAGTACGTTTTAATGAACAGGCTGCCGACATATATTGGACTGGGTGTCAAGCCTAGACTACCAGCACGGGCTCTTCTAAGATGTTGCGTACCTTATAATAGGTGGGGTTGTAGTTAGGGTTGTACATGGTCGGTTTTGGCTAGGTTTTCAGCCAAACCGGAACCATTACTCTCGGTTTTTAAAAATCTTACCATAATTGAGTCATTAACCATCGACTCGGTTTTTAGCCGGTTTCTGTTTATTCCAGTGGATTTTGGTTAATCGACTGTTATGTCAGTTTTTTAAAACTGACAGTTCAAATCTTAAAAAAAAACAGAACACAGTTTAAAATTTTAAAAAATTCCTGCAGACATTCATAATTCATAAACATTCTTAAGTATTCCAAAAACTTAAAAAAAAAATGATAATCATATCACTGTACTAGTCTACTAGACTCCATGTTTGATTTGTGTATCAGCAAAAACATGGCCTATAGGAGAAAGTCAGTGCCACCTAAGCATCTACATTGTCTCCATAGCAGAAAAACAACATCACTAAACTTTTCAGACTTGCTTTCTAATTTCCTCTACAGTTCACAAATCAAACAAAGCATTAAAGGTTATAACAATCTGCCATTAAGGATACAACATTGCAGTGACTCACATGTCAGAAATGGTACATGAAAGAGAGTCAGGGACTCAATACGAGGAAAGCAGACACTTGTATCAATGCCTTATAATGAGAAAATTGTTATAGTTTTAAAAAATGAAGAACTATTATCTTACTGAGCATAGATGGCGATATAGTTTTGAATATATCTTAAAGACTTAGAAGTTAAAAGCAAGGAACAACAACCTAAGGGAGACGTGAAAACGACTCTGTCATTTTCAGTTCCTGAGACGGCAAAGAAGTTATAACAATCTTCCATAAAGGCTTGGTTTACATGATGACTTTACATGCTAACTAAGTAGTCTCCAATTTCTATCAAGCAATACATGAAAATGTTAATAGTGAAAAGAAAAAAAGAAAAAAGAGTGAAGATGTTTGGAGGATATGTTATTGGTGAAATGAATTACCTTGGTACTCATTAATCCTCATCCTCCTCTATTATATGTATGAAATTGGACTTAGAGAGAGTGTCCAAAAATTCTACAAACAAATGAACACATGAACAATTAGTTAGAGTATAAAGTGAATGTCCAAAAATCTACAAATAAATAAACAAATGAAATAATACCTAAATTAACTTCTTCTTCTAATTCCAAGGAAGAAATATCTTCCATACCCATGAAATTTGTTTACGCTTCTTAGCAGCTGGTGCAGTGACAGTGACAGCATCAGAAACATTAGCAGTTGGTGCAGATGGTTCAGCTGCAGATTGTACTTGTCCAACTGAACTAACTTCTTGACTTGCAGTAGAAGGTCTTTGAGGACAATGTTGCGGTGGCAACATTGCATTGGAATTAGCATAAACCTGCATTAGAAGTTCACTGATTCAACTTAGTTCAAATCTACAAGCAAGATGTCACTACTACTTAACATATTTTTTCCCTAACTGTTCAAGATCATATACATCTCTAATAAATTATCAATAAAACACGAACATGCTTAGCAAAATCCCATATCAATTTCATTTCATAATTAAAATAGGTAACTACAAAACTGTGAAAACATGTTTATACACAAAAAGAGATGAACTAAAAATTAACAAAAGGAACTTACTAGTGTTGAATTAGAAAAGAACCTCTTTTTGAACATTAGTAATCTCTTCTTTAACCACAAAATTGGTATACTTTTTGTGCATTAACCTTATAAGTTATAACAACTTTATTCAATTAACAGATACAACAATGGGTATTAACTATTAAGTTATCTAGTTGTTCAAACAAGCAGCAGGCAACAACCCTATTCAGCAAAATCCCTAATTGCAGCAAACCCTATTCAATAAATCCCTAATTGATACAAACCCTATTCATATTTTAAACCAATTTCATGATAGACTGATAATACAAAAAATTCCCAAATTTCAGATGAACCCTAATTTTCAAATTCTAAGTAATAGTTGAGAAACAAGTACTTACTGGTGTTGATTGAGAAACTAAATCTTCCATGATTTAATCAAAGGGAAGGGACAACACAGATGGCTGCAAAATCAATCATGCAAAAACGATTTTACTAAATCATCAAAATCATAATCATCGTCAAGTTAAAGTACCAAGCAAAGTTTAAGTCAGACAATCTTCCTTTGTCTGTCAGCATCAAGGTCCATTCAGACCGCCGCCAGAAGATTCTGATGACCTTTTACTGAGGATAGACTTTGTCAGAGAGGTTGATGCTTTATTACAAGAAGTTCGCTCTGAACAGGAAGAACCAGAGACTGCAGATATTACATACCTTTTAATGGAGAAATTTGGATGGATTTGCTAGTCTTCTACTGATGAGCAGCCATGGAGGAAGGTCAGAAGGTGGTGTAGTGACTACTATCGAAATGAAGAAGAAGAAATGAGAATTAGGTTCAGGTGATGCTTATATATGGGGTGATTGGAAGATGTAGATTAATCTATCAAGGATACTAAAATATATATCAACGGTCTCTAATTTCCGGTTTAACCATTGGTAGTTGTGTTCGGTTTTTTATCAAACCAGAACCGAAACCATTACTATCGGTTTTTAAGTTTATAAACCGAAACCAGACCATTAATAAATGGTTTGGTTCGGTTTCATCCTAATCGGTTTGGTTCAGTCTGGTTTTAACGGATTACCATTACCATGTACAGTCCTAGTTGTAGCAGACCACTTTGTGATTACTGCTTGCCTCGTTTGC
Organism: Papaver californicum; assembly: GCA_023531435.1. Lineage (NCBI taxonomy): Eukaryota > Viridiplantae > Streptophyta > Magnoliopsida > Ranunculales > Papaveraceae > Papaver > Papaver californicum. The sequence goes on from JAJJMC010029998.1 coordinate 604,556, forward strand.
ATTAATGGCTCTCCCAAGGTTTGAGAACATCTGATGGAGCGTATTTTGTTCTTCCGTAGTACCCGGTTTCGTGACTCTAGGCAGAGCGGGATTTGCAGTTAACCACATGGATGTGGCACCCTGATATGCAGGAATCATAATGGGGATTTCTAATACTACTGGTACTTTGACAGGGAATTTTAGAAGCTGCTAAGTCTACTATTTCAGATAGCCCTAAAAGCTGGCATCGGTTTTTTCATTACCGGATACCGTTGCAATTCAGTTCAATACTGTGTAAAGGATTTTTGACTGAAGAACCAGCATCAAGGGAGTACTTCGCCATGTATTTTGTCAGACAAATGTATTTAAAAAGATAAAGAGAAAAGGGTAAACTCTTTTTGGTTCTCTAACATAGTAGGTAGACTCAGGACTCGTGCGAGTCTAAAAACCGTGCTTGTAAGCCTTCAAGCCTAGTAATTGGTTCAGAGCACTTTAAATGGCTTGTTTCTATGCATGTGCTGGTCCACAACAATACCAATTGTAGGGCAAGCTTTCTAGGTATACCAGCACCCTGCGAAAAGATAAAGAGTAGTGAGCGCATTCACCTACCCGTTATCATTCCAAAACACTTCGATAAAACCCTTAGATTGTAAAACTAAAACCTGGTCTTGACATCTTGTATGAACATAATTGAAAGTTTGAGCTTCTTTGTTAACAATTCTAAAATATGATTTCCAACACAGTTCACTAGCAGGTTATTAACAACACAATCAATTTTTCTGACATAAAAATGCAATATACAACCTTTCTAAGATTAGGACCCTATTTGTCACTTGATATCATATGATACCCTCAAGTATAACCCAGATGCCATAAAAACTATGGGTCTCACGTTAGTATGAATCTTCAACTTAAACTTAGCTCATATGCTTCACATTTTTTATGAACATAAACATCAATGGGAACACAAATTTGCAAGAACTCAACAGCATACACTGGTATCTACTGATCAAACAATAATCAAAGTGCACATAAAGTGTTGTTCATGTATCATTTTCCAGCTAATATCGGCATGCCCTGCAAACAACACCTACTACAAGTCAAACGCGACGGCATGCATCTTTGAAACACAGTAAGAGAGACAAAAAGTGTGGGACACCGCGAGTAACATGGTGGGAAACCATGACAGCAGCACTACGATAATAATCTAAACATAGCACGATCTAATCTGTTCTCTAAAGGAGGAAAGACCTGAGCTTCACAACTTGGGACAGAAGAGAAGAATTTCCTTCACAGGCTCCTGTTAAAACCATGAATCTTTTCTCAATTTCACTTGTTTCCAGCTCCAACTTATGCTCTTGAGATGTCCCAGTCTTAGCATACCGTATCAAGTCCAACATCATGGTCTGCACATTCGTTTTAGCGTAAAGTTAGTTATACAAACTGTGACATAGTCTTTTACCTAAAAAGATGAGGAAAACAGTGAGCAGAACCGAAAATGATTTGTAACCTCCCTGGAGGTCCAGTATACAGAATTGAAAGCAAACGCAGTAAATTATGTTAATCCCTACTCTGTAACTAAAGCTAGGTCCGATGCTAAACTTTCTACTTTTTCTGTCCACATAAATTATGTATAGTTGACAATTACATGCAAAGCTCTCATTTCAAACATCATGCTCCTATATCTTGTGGTTGTCAACATTATTATCTGTATACTCGTTTGCAAGTATCCATACAATTATAGAGGTATGGCTTATAGCAAACTTCCTCGGTAATCTTTTAATCTAGCATCACTACAGATAAACTGAGTCCACCTCTATGTTCACTATTTGACCAAATCTATCTACATTAATTTTCGATAAAAATAGCATACCTCATGTTGCTTTTTAAGCGAGGAGTCACGCAAAAGAGACCTTGCAATTTTATTCCTTAGAGTTAACTTGTCATCCGCAGTACATTGAAAAACGAAAGATGAGAGATGGTGCAGTGCGATAGTAAATGTCATGGATCCTCTGACTGAAGCTTTATCAAGAGTCCCAGACACCCATGATTTCAAACACGCCTCTAGAATCCCCTCATTATCCTGTACAATAAATGCAAATAGTAATGTTAGTCATCGTTTAAAAACTAACATCACACAATCAAAAAGACCCGCCTCTACCCCCCTATATGTGGAGGATAATCCAAGGGATGATTCTGGTGAACTATTGTGAGAATTCTCATTTCAAAAAAAAAAAAAAAAGTCAGCTCGTTAGATGGTGTAAACTCACTTTTCTTTTTTCTCGTATCCGTTCAACTTGCCCTTTGAACCAAACTAAATGGAGTTTGAAGTTTCTAGTAATGTAGAAACCGCTCCTTTTATATTTCAGTGCTCTAGCCAGATCTAAGTGAATTTCAGTACAAAGTTAATTTTTTAACTGAGATGACATTCCTAGACATCGGAGTCTCAATTTTATTTTATTTTGAATCCACGGAGATTCAATTTCAGCTCAAACATACGGGAAACTTGGCTCCTAATTGGCAAACAAAGATCCATCTTTCATTTATTTTACCTCATTTTTACTGTGTCTAGTTCATATATGTGGACCAGCATTCCAGGCATTCCATTTTGGATGTTCACAGACATTTATTTTAATTTTCAAAGGTGGTCCTAGCATTAGTAAGAAATAGTCTGCTATGTCAGAAGCTGCACACCAAAATAAGATGTAAATAAAAATATTCACATAGAACTTATCCACTCTTGAGAGTGATATCTTATTATGATTCCTCTAATTTTTCTGTAAAGGGGGAAGAGGCTTAACTCTCTATGACGGCAATTGGTACCACATAACTAAATTTAAGAAATTGCACATCAAAAGACAAACTAGCAAGTTTAATATTACCTCAGATTCTAAATATCCTTCAGCCTTAGCAATGCATTTTTCTAGCGGTGGCAATAGTTCAAGAAGATGAGCACCAGATAGTGCATTCCATGCAGCAACCCGGACAGGGACCTCAACAGAGTGATGTAGATATACTGCAACTTGCCGAGCATAGACCAAATCCCCATAAGATATAGCACCGAAATGCTCGACAAGAGTCTCAACAAATGTGGAATAACTCTCATGGACATCTGTCTGAAACTTAAGAACTGCATCTTTATTTCTGGTTTCTAGCAATGAATTTTCCGCCAAAGGTTTGATGCTTCTTCGGCATCTTGAATCATCAAGAAGTAGTCCATACAGATCTTGCAAAGTTTCATATGTGTTCCTGCTCTTCTCGTCATAAAGCAGACTCATTCCAACCAGTAAAACCACAGATAAAGAATGTATTTTCCACACTAACGGCACGTGACTAACCGGTGATGTTTGCAGTCCAGAGCATGGGACATTGGATAGTGATTCGAGACCTAAAAGAAGGAAAAGTCCACTTTGGGCTAGATCAAAAGCCTCTTCGTGGCTAGGTGGACACATGTGACTTTGCACAACAGAGCCATTTGGAAGATCAATAGCACCTCCAATGCCAACAACAGTTGAGATTGGACTGAGAAACCAATGCAAAGGGAGGGGCAGTCTCTGGTGAGCCCACTGTACCACCAAAGAAGTCCAATGAGGGTTACCAGCAACGGTATCTGATTTTTCCTCAGAATCCTCATAAATTGTGTCCAGAGCATTGCCACCCTTCTTAGATGTATCCTCGTTGAGATCAACATCACTCTCTACAATTTTGGTTTTCTTCTTTTCACATAGCCATCTATTTCTGAAGTGGGAATTTAATATCTTACTGAAGCGCAGGTAGTCCTCCTCGTTATGTTCGCATACACAAGGATTAACGGACCTCTTAAGGTGCAGAAACCGACGAACAAAGAGATTAAGGTATTTCAGAACTGAAGGTTGGAGTAAGAAATCCAACACATTCTCCATGATATAGGTATCCCTCGGTCCTAGAGTTAAGCTTGTTTCAAGCACCGAAATAATCCTTTGAGCAACAAATGTGAAGTTCACATCGTCAACTGTAGAAATATGTCTTCCGTAGTCTATCTGAAATATACCAAGCAAGTTCATGAGCAACCGTGCTTCTGTTTGTTCAAGTAAAACCAACCCTGACCAAAATCCTCCCCCGGAGGCACCCCAACCCAGTCCAACACCTGGAGCAGGACCTCCTCGGCCAAATGTCTCAATGGCATGCACCTTCTCCCACCCAGAGAAAACCAATGACATGATGGTTTCTAGTACACTTCGCAATTGATCTTGGGTACAAATAACTATTCCACTCTCTAGTATTTCTCCCTCACCTGAAAAGTTACTTTCTGAAGACGAAAGACTTTGAATTTCTCTCTTAGCTAGCTGTATCGATTTGTCCAGAGAAACTATAAGCTGGACTAGCCTATGAAGGCAACAAACAGACGATAACGATAATTCAATATTACTGTGAAGTCTCAAATGACATAGGTCCTTAATCAACGAGCCTCCTTCCGAAAGTATCGTATCCCCAGTATTCAGATATCTGTTTTTCAAGATTGCAAGTCCAATTTCAGGGACAAATTCTGGCAACCATGGCACACGACCTCCACTTTCATGCAAACTATTTGAACCTTCTGGTGCCACTTTTACAAGTATACCTCTAAGCAGATACATAACAGATGAAATAACCCACAAACAACTACTCAAAGAAGGATCTTGGGAGTTATTACTAGTTATTTTGTTGCAACCAAAAATTTCACTGAGACAAGGGTCACTCTCAAAGGATATCCACTTCAGTGCAAACTTAACCATCGGACTGACAAAGCTCCAACTCCAAGATTCTGCATTACAATTTGGACTTTCTAGTGGTTGCACTTTTAGCTGTTCCCTGTAATGAAGGTTCGGGAGTCTTCTAACAAGAGCACCCAGAAGAATGTATGCTTCCCTTGCGATGGAAGCAAATTCACCGAGGAGATTATTTTCGATGAGTTTGTTGAAAGGAGGACCCAACCACATGCACAGGTAAGGGAAAATATCAGTGAAGTAAGATATGCAATACCCATACTCAACACAGACTCTCCATAAGCGTAGTTGTTCAATCATCATAGCAGACATGAGTTTGCAGTATTCTTTCCCTGATTTCATCCAGAGGTCAAGGGACACTGGATCTTTAAATAATTGCCACATTACAGCCAAGATTACCCTCTTTTCAATAAAGTTAATGCAGTTTTTCTTGTCTGATTGAGCCAATACCTGTAATGAAACAGAACAGCATATATGAGTCCATCTTAATGCCAGAAAAAACAGAGCAGATTAGAACAATGGAAGGTATTAGCCCATAATTAAGGGCAACCAAACAGAGAACAGCATGTTTACCTTTACAAGGGTGATGATCTTTATCTTAGAAGGAGAAGGATGGGTGTCTTTCCCAGTGAACCTGCTAACAACCGCTTGAACGAGCCTAGGGCATATAATAATAGCATCCGCGCAAGTTGGGGAGTGCCTGGCTATTCCAATAAGTATAGAAACGAGGTATTCTTCCAAACCTGCAGCAGGATCTGTCTGTAGCCAAAAAAATCAGTATCTCATAAGGTTATTAAGTATAGTTGAAGAAGCACTGCCACTTAAGCATATAAAGCACGCATCTCAATCATATCTATTATAGATAACAACTCCTAATCACCTTTTTAACTACTTGAAAATAGCAACATGTATCAAGCTGGCCGATAAAAAAAAACATCTATCAAGCCTCCCCTAAGAACCAACGTCATCTGACACATGATTCTGAACCATATATACATGTAAGAAATTTACAGTGACGTAAATCTGTGCATATTAGCAGCTATATGGTCAAAAATACCTCCAAAAGATAGCAAATTCTGGGAAGAAGTCCCATCCTAACCAGCCCCGACGCAATATCTTGACCGGCAACAACAATATCATCTTGAATAGTATGCTCGCTTTCATTTTCAGCAGCAACTGCCTCAGCACCTAAAGGGATAATGCTTGAAGGTTTTGCATTGTACTTCCAAAAGCCTCCTTGGAGAAAACCAACATCAATCTTTGGTCGACTTCTAAATACAGGGGAAGTATAGAGATCTTTATCATAAGTGGTCAGTTTCTGTGAAACAGAAAAAACAAATGAAGTGTAGTCTCCTAGTAACAAGTCCCTTTACTAGACATATTTCAGCACATGAAAAAGTGAAAAAGCCAGAATCAACTAAATGGATATGGAAGAAATTCAGATAAGTTTACCTGTGACATATCGAAGAAGCGTTCATTCATGTCACAGCTCAATAAACAATGTATAACCTTTACACTGGCCAAAACTACAGAAATGTGGTTATCGTCCAAAGCCATCCTGTGAGTATATTAAGCATATCAAACACCAAAAGTTTATGGAAGAAGAACGACAACGAAACAAGATTAAAAAGAAAAAATATGACGGAAGACTACTAGGTTTGATTTATATTTTTGTGGCTTCCAGTTAAATATGACAAATTCCAATCTTACACAATTACTTATTTATGGAGTAGCATATCATTGAGCTTCTCTGATCATAAACCAGTGGATACCAATTGCAAAAACCTGCCAGTAGCTAATCTGTGTTAATGTAGCAAATAGTTCTAAAAATAAGGTTTTTGATAGAGTAGATGCATTTTGTTCTCACTAGTAAATGATGTTTTGCTAAGGATACTATATCTAAGTAAAAAAAAGGACCGGGGTTGGATTCCATTTCTTTAGACATATCACATGTATAATTTCAAATTCAAGAGCTGCATCAAAATCATTACAGGTGGAAACCATGGGAAAAGGAAGGTTTAAATCCACCTCAGAGATAAAGCAAGGTCAGGTTCTGGTCCAAGAGCAAAAGCCCAGACAGCCTGCCAGTCAACGGACTTGTCAATGGTACAAGTTTTTTTCATATCACAGCCAACTTCACTTTGTTGCAGGTTAAATAAAGCCTTTTCAAATACAGATGCAAGGAGTTGCAGTCCAAGGGATCGTTGTCCTGCTACCTGAAATACACATTTTGGTCAAGAAACTGTGATATCAGAAAACTTAACAGTTAAATGAACCAGAAGAAACCATATCAAATTAATATTCAGATATTAATATGCTAAAAGAAAAAACATAGACATGTTGCAGTGCGCACGAACATAGGGACGTCCAACTAATATAAAAAAAACAACAAAATCTGTAACGACTAACGAGGAATAGTCAATGGACGTCCAACTAATACAAAAAAACAAAAAAAATCTGTAACAACTGAGGAATAGTCAATGAACTACAAAGTAATTTTATGGTGTTACACAATCTTACAGAAAGAAGGTATAAGTTAGAACTATTCCAAACAGATGTGTGCTCTTCAATATTAACAAAGGAACAGTATATACATCTGACTTCTATTCCTCAGGAAAGTGTTCTTTCTTGCATTATTTCATATTAAGTAAGTCATGGCACGCTGCATACAGCTACTCGTGCATGTGTTTCTTTTATAAGGAATAAACTTACAATGGAGAAAGGAAAGTTGTCATGGAATGATGGAAAGTGTCATAGTGTCGACTAAACAGATAGTACGGTTCCCTGAGAAGGAAGTGGTTACCTACCGGAGCCTCGACCAACCACACCACCGGTCAGTTCCTGGGGCCAACCCTTACTCTACCATTATTATAGGGATCTGGGATTCGAGACAAAGAAGATCAAGGCAGCATGTAACTATTTCAACATCTCGCCATGGAAAAATCGGGATATATCACACTTCATTAAAGGATGGAACTTTAAACAGATATACGAGGGTTATCGCAGCAACGATTAAAGAAACAGCAAATTGGCTGTGCAGCCTGCGCTGATCCATTTCAAAAATAATCCATAAATTCCTAGTATTCTACGTTGATTCGATCAAGATACCTACTGGTATATGAATTTCACTAATATTAAATGTCTAAAAATAAGCAGTTGGTCTGCTCAAAGTTGGGTACAAAGAATCCATCTAAGTGGAAACAGATGGAGACCATGAAAGTAGGCAATCAATCATTAACAGAAAGCGGTAAGCACACTTTCACAGCAACCATGTCAAGTTAATTATTTTCTCCTATATAAAACAACATACCCAAGAAAATCCAGTGCATGCACATACTAACGTAAAATATAATGCAACTATCCCAAGAAAGACAAATTATTTTTGTACTTTCTCATCATCTAATAGTACCAGCATAAAAGCTCATAGCAAGATTTGCAGGTAATGTCTATTGATTAGTATCATGTAATTCTCAAATTCTACTAGGAAACGGAAACCAACCATGCTTCTACTAAGGGCTATCGCCTCTTTAATAGTATATCCTAGAGCACCAGGATCCCCCTCGGTGCGTAAGAAGTCGCGTTCAGCAATATTATCAGCATTATATTGACTGTGCTCGGGAACAATACCTAGACAATGGAAGGAGCAAAATCCATCATTTTCATATGGAAGACTGTGCAATAACATGTATAATAAGCAGGTACACATCAAGAAAACATTCCCTATTATAAGCATATGCAGTGATTATGTCTTCATATTAATCTGGTTTTAATTGTAGAAATATAGTTCTTCCACGCCATAAGAAATATAATGCACAGATAATAAATATATTATTCAGGGTCCTAACAGTATTTCAGATGTAAAGAAAACAATATTAAACGGCAGAAACTACAGCAAAAACCCTTCACAAGTTATAATCATCACTTCTAATAGCAATATCCCACTAGTCAGCATATTAATTTTTTTTGTAATTCTGCGTCATATTTTTCTCTCCTTTTTTTCTTTTTGTTTTGTGCCTGCACCTTTGTTGAGCATGTGAGCATTTGGTGCACAAATAAACTTAAGAATCAAAACAACAAAAAGATTACTAAAATCAAACTGCCGCAGACAGAATGATACCAGAAACATGACCATCCAAAGAAAACCTTAACATCCTTGCTGCCTCGACTCTCTCACTCCAAGCATCCCAAATCTCACTATTTGGTTTGTTTGATATTTTCATACCACCAATTTGAACATCCTTGAGAGTCATTGCTGGAGAACCTTTAGCCTCTGCAGAGGGTGGACCCTCTTTGCTCTTTATATCCTCATCAATCGGTTTGGCATCCAAACGACTAACTTTCTCATATCCAATATCATTACTTAATTGCAAGTTTTTAGTCTTCTCAACTTTGTTTTCTCCTCGTTTCTTCAGTTTCTCTAATAACCCCGGATTCATTTTCTCCAGTATCTCAGCTCTAGCTTCTGCAATCTCATCATGTGACATTTGTTGTAAGCGGGACCGATTTTCCTCGTCAATTTGCACCTCAAGAGGCGTAGAAATTTGCTCCCTCTCCAGATTATTAGGAAGAAAATCCAGCATTGCTTGATCCACATTTGTTCCCCGAACGTCTGAACTCATTGCCGTCATTAAACTTGTACTTGGTTCTCTCCCAAATTCCATAGACCTGGACAAAAATGGCTCACAAGTACCGTTCTTGTTTATGTTACCAGATTCTTCTCTTTCTCGCTTTCCTTTAACAGAATGCCATACCGTAGACTTAGCTACTTCAGTTACTTTGCTTAAAGAATCCTGTTGAAGCACTTCCTTCCAATTATTAAAGCTCAAGCCTTTTCTTTCTTTCTTTTGTATAGGAACAGCAAAGGCAGATGGCACAGTGTTGAAATCCCTGTCATCCTCATCCTCATTACCATCATTAACATCCATTTCACTTCCCAAAGGTGCCCAATGCTGTCAAATACACAATACAATCAATCAACAAATCAATAAATATCCAAATTACAACTTCAAAAAATTAGGGAAAACAAGGGTTTTAGCAAGGGGTAACTTACAGGTCCATGGGAGCGATGACGGGCGACAGGGAAAGGAAGAACAGTGGGTTGAGGGAAAGAAATAGGATTCCTCTTGTTGTTGGATTGTAATGATGATGTTGTTTCTGAAGAGAAACCCTTTTCTACTATGCTTCCGACAAGTTCAAACAAGTTCGTATCTTCTTTGATTTCCACTGCCTTTTTTTTAGTTGACATGCTTTTTCTCTTTAGTAAATGGAAGTAGAAAAAAAATATTGTTGCGGAAGAAAGAAAAGAGACTTGAGAATTCGACTGTGTGACTGTGAGTCGTCTTCAGTGGCGGAACTAGGATTTCAGATTAGGGGTGGCTTGAAAAAAAAAAATTGCCTAGTGTAAGAAAAAAAACCTCGTAAATTTTGAACAATGGACTCTTATATCCAACTGATATGGGCAGCAACTTACAAACGCACTTTTGGAGGGATCCCTGGAAACAGCAAAGTGAGATTAATAAAAAAGTACTTGCAAACGAATTATAACTAATAGCTACACCAAGATGCATAATATTTTCAGTGATATGCCTAAAATGGTTAGCATTGCCATCGCCAATGAGAAAGTTCAGCAATATTAAAGGAGCTAGCTACGCGAACTTGAGAAAACAGATTCACCGTTTGTTTTTAACTTTTGTTCTAATGTGCACACTTCTTCAACACATGCATACCAAAAAATTTCAAAAATTCTTAATCAAATAATCAATCAAGACTAACATCATAAAAATCAATTTTCCATTGGGCAACTCCCATCAACTAGCTCGCCTAATTAGATAATCACAGATTCACATATAACATCAAAGATTAAACCTATAACATTCAAATTTTCAATCATACAAACCCTAGTGATAGTAACATTAAATTAAGAAAATCCCATGGCCCTTTCATGAAAGTAAGCAAGTAAGTTGATAGAAATTTCATCTGTAACCCAATATATCACATCAAATCACCTTACCTAAGGTTTTCCTGGTTTTCTCTCTTTCTCCCGCTCGAACTAACTGAAGCAAAGAAATTAAGAAAATTTCTTCTTCTACGAATATACACTGGGGTTTAACTAAATTCTTACCGGGCTTGGCAATAGGTGTACCTCGGGTAGGGGTAAGCATATAACCCAAACCCGTCAATCCGACCCAATCCACTCGTAGTTTGGCAGGTGGACATCCAACCCGTTTATGGACGGGTTGGACATGAATGCATTTTTAAAATCCACTAAATAATAGGACGGGTTGGACATAGATGCATTTTTAAAATCCAATAAGTAATGGGTTGGGTGCGGGTGCAAGTATAGAAATCCATTGGATACCGCACCCGCTATGTTTAAGGGTAAATAGGGAATTTATAAAATACAGAGAGACATATATGTATATACTATATAAATTTTAATGTTTTAATTCTAGCCTAATTTTACCGATGATTCAAATAGGTAAGTAAGCAGTGATGAATATACTCTTAAATTTTACTTTTGGTTGTTGGGATGACATTATTATAATTTTAGCATTGTTATGTTGTATTAATTTAATATATTAATTAAATTTTAGTATTTTAATGATTAAATTAGTTTTTTATTAACATATTAACTATTTTTATTTTTCCTAATAAAAACATGAAATTCGTGGATTTACCCACGTTCAATCCGCATACCCGCCCATCTATGGGTGTTAAATCCGCGGGCGATGGATTGAACATGGATGCATATCTAATATCCGTCATTTTGATGGGTTGGATTTGGGTGGCACCAAATCCATGGGGTTCACCCGTTGCTCACCCATAACCTCGGGGCTTGAACTAGTTTGGGCTAAGATTTGAAATCTGTTTTCTGATAAACGATTCTTTGGGACCCCTCCGAATTTGAAGGGACCATCTCCTCAATTTTGATTAGGTCACTAGGAAGTAATTCTTAGCCCCCTATAAATATATCTAAAGTAATAACCAAAATACCCTTACTTAATTAAAGGTAATAATTAATTTAGTTAAATTAGTTGATTGTTAGTTTAAGATTAGATTAGTTAGATAAAACATTTGAGTTAGAGAATTAGAATTAGTGTGAGGGAGGGAGAGGAAGAAGAAAAAGAGAAGAAGAGTTTTTGAAAGAAAAAATTTTGAAACCTAGGTTTGGTGATTCTTAAGTTCAAAATGAACGATTCTAGTGTAAAATCAGAGGAATTGGAACCTTGAAACCATATAAGAAACAAATTATTCGTCAAGCTTCACAACGATCCGGTGATGGATGATTTGTTAGATGGTGAATGTGTATTTCCCAAACCCAATCTCAACCCCAAAACTAGGGTTTTTACGAGATTAATGAGACCACAACTAAGAATATAAAGATTATAATATTTAGGATATTTGGGTATACTTGTTAATGTGTTTTTTTGCTTGAATTGGGTTAAATTTGGTGAAAATGTAAATTTTTATGGTTGAGATTCGGTAAGCACGGAAAAAGTTCGGTTAAGATAATGAAGAACAGGTAGTCGAACTTTGAGTTCATGGAGTTAATGGTGTTTTGGACTAAGTTCGGCTATATTTTGGGTGAACCAGTGTAATGTTCGGCTTGATCTAGTCCATCGTATTCCTAGCCGAACTACTATTGGTGGTAGCCGAACTTAGCTGGTAATAATACTAATTGTAGTAGCCTAGCTTGGATGTTCGGTTAAGTTGGAAAAGGTTGACCTAGCCGATCTTTTTGTTCGGTCAGGTCTTGAATAGACTTTCTGATGCAGATCGGAAGCGTGTAAAGATGATAGTAGCGGAATAGAATTATTGAAAAGTAAAAGGTAAAATGGTAGAAATCGATAGAAATTAGTTAATCTTCAAAGAGAGATCCTAAAATCTACGGGGTTATCTAGACTTCGTTAATTCACTACGAATAACGACTATAGATATGAGATTATATTCAGACTTCGGGGTAAACTCAACTACCAATAAAAATCAAAATCAATAAACTCAACAAGTTTAAAGAAAATAAAATAATTTAATTAATCAAAAACTCCCATAATTTTCGTTTTTGGAGCTCCTTATAAAGATAACTCCTATTAAACAAACCCTAAACTTATCAAAACACTATAAACTTGTTTCCCAAGGTATCTACTACCTTTAGGAAACTTTCTTAACTTACTAAAACTCTTAAAATAAACTTCTAGACTCTTCTAAAATTACCCTAAATAATAAATCCGAAAATTAATTATTTTTCTATTAAAAATAACATTAATAAAATAAAAATAATAATAAAATAAAATAATAATAATAATAATAATAAAATAATAGATTCATTTTCCATAAATCTCCCTCCATCATTCTAGCGGTGTTGGAGAAGATTCTTCCTCCTCATCATCGGGATATTTATCAAAGATCAGAGTTGTATGTCTCTCAACAATAACTTGATTTTGTGCATCATTGTCATGACGGCAAAACAAGTCTTCAACGTTGTTATATGCACTATCATTTTCTTCTATAGGCGAGCATGGTTTAGATCGAGATTTTAGTGACTTCTTCAAATAACATTCTATCACTTCCAGAATCTCCTTCTTTGATATTCACATCTTCTCGGATCTCGTCTTGGTGACAATTTAGTAACCCTGAATACTCGTCTTAGTAACATCTTATTAACCCTAGAATCAAACTTTGTTATGATACAGATCGGAAGCGTGTAAAGATGATAATAATCGCAGCGGAATAGAATTATTGAAAAGTAACTGGTAGAATGGATAGAAATCGATAGAAATTAGTTGATCTTCAAAGAGAGATCCTAAAATCTACGGGGTTATCTAGACTTCATTGATTCACTACGAATAAAGACTATAGATATGAGATTATATTCAGACTTCGGGGTAAACCCAACTATGAATAAAAATCAAAATCAATAAACTCAACAAGTTTAAAGAAAATAAATAATTTTAATTAATCAAAAACTCCCTCAATTTTCGTTTTGGAACTCCTTATATAGATAACTTCTACTAAACAAACTTTAAACTTATCAAAAACCTATAAACTTGTTTCCCAAGGTATCTACTACCTTTAGGCAACTTTCCTAACTTACTAAAACTCTTAAAATAAACTTATAGGCTCTTCTAAAATTACCCTAAATAATAAATCCGAAAATTAATTATTTTCTACAAAAAATAACATTAATACAATATAAATAATAATAATAAAATAATAGATTTATTTTCCATAAATCTTCCTCCATCGCTTTCTAACGGACATTTCTCTGTTTTAAATATTTTTGAATATTTGTCAACCGAACATTGAGTATCTTAACCGATCTTTTTGTTCAGTGAGGTATATAACAAGGTTTTCTAACCGAACAATTCTTTGTTACCACTTGGAAGTTATTACCAAAAGTTCATAAATTAGGGATGAAGGTCTAGTAGATATCAAAATACGAAATTCATAACAGTCTATTGAAGGAAACAAATTACAATGAAGGAAACAACCTAACACACTTCATAAAATTACACTCGAATACTTATTATACATCGAAATACTCTTCATTTTCAACCAAGACTCGGTAGCATGCATGATGCCTGAATTTTTTGTCATTGTCCTTCTTATATTCGACCTTAGCATGAGTAGTCTGAAAGAGGAAATCAATAATAAGTTAGTATATTATATTCATATCAGATTTGATTAACAATCTAATTCATATATACTTACTATTTCATCACTTCCGAGCTCCAGATACCTTTCATGTCGACCAAATTCGTTCTAAAATGACAACATTGATCATAGAGCATTACAAATCTTTCCTTGACATTTGTTATTGATCTTGATTTTTGATTTCCGTTTAACCTCACAAAACCCCAAAATACCCGGTTTTAAAAACGATCCAAGGATTGATCTATGTTGACCGTCGTCCACGCACTAACAACGGCAACATCTTCTTTGGTGGTGAATTTAGTAGCTATTTTTTTGGGGAGGATGGTGAAGAAATGAGACACAATTTGAGATGTGTTTGGATTTTTTGTTGAGAGAAGTTTGAGTTTAGATAAGAAAAGTGTGAGGAGTGTTTGTGGTGTTAGATGTTTTTTATAGGTCATAAAATGCCAACGGATAGTGTATGAACTCATATTCCGAGAAACTAGTTGTTGGAGCCAAGGTACAAACGAGTTATTTTTAAACCAAATAAATGTTCCGTTTGGAGAAGATAGTATCGACCTAACCGAACTTTCCTAGATCAAACCAAAATTAAAAAAATTGGGCAAGGTTTCATTTTTTTAACCTACCAAACCATTATTTGTTTTGTATAGATTTTTCATCTTGCCAATCGAACATTTAGTTTATTAACCGAAGTTTTTGCTCGGTACGGTATGCAATTGGCTATACTGACCGAACATTTTTATTACCATTTGGAAGTTGTATTTTTTTTATTTTAATTCTACGAAAACCACATTGATTGTTACTAACAGTAGTTAGGTGAAACATAAAGATCGAATACCAACACGCTAAACATGAAATTTCATAACATTTTTCATTAAAGAGAACAAGATTAGAATAAAGGAAAATACCTAAAGTAGATAAATTAGACAAAAAAAGTTAAACACTATCGACGGTAGGATACCTCCGCTTGGTTTCCACCATAACCGATCTAAAATTTTCACATCGACTATAGAGTAATTTGAATCTCTCTTTGATGAGTCAAAATGATCTTCCATTGACATTGCCCTCTAACGCGACAAAAAAAAGGAATACACGGTTCCAGAAATTATCTGAGGGTTGAAAAAAGTTAATGTTCATGTCTTGATCATGCT
Source organism: Papaver californicum (assembly GCA_023531435.1). Lineage (NCBI taxonomy): Eukaryota > Viridiplantae > Streptophyta > Magnoliopsida > Ranunculales > Papaveraceae > Papaver > Papaver californicum. The sequence continues at coordinate 620,082 of JAJJMC010029998.1, forward strand.
GTGTGGTCGACGACCAAGAGCAAGCTATTGCAACATCTTGGTGGTGAATTTAATAGCCATATTTTTGTTTTTTTGGTATGATGAATAGATAAGAAACAATTTTGGAAGTATGAGGAGTGTTTGTTGAGAGAAATTTGGGTATTATCTGTAAAGAGAAGTGTGAGGATATTTGTTTTGGTAGAAGATGTTCTTATAGGTCATAGAGACCCAACGTCTAGTTATCAATCCAAATTTCGAGAAACTAGTTGTTGGCTCAAGGTTCTAACTGGTCATTTTCCAAATATAATGAAAGTTCGGCTAGAAGAAGTTGTTGTCGACATAGCTAAACTTCCAAAATATCAAAGAATTGTATCAAAGTATTAGGTTCGGCAAGATCGACAATATGCTTCAATAGCCGAACTTTTTAGTCCAAATCCAAAAAAGAAAGTTCGGCTATTTGTAAAATTATAAGGCTATCCGAACCTTTATCTGTTTTTCCAATCTGATGTTCTTTTTAAACCGAACATCCGATTTATCAGCCGAACTTTCTGTTCGGTTAGTTATAGAATACCTTTACAAACCGAATTTTTAAGCCGAACTTACGAATTCATTAACTAAAGATTCAAACAAAGTTACGAAGCATTAACGTCAAATACAAACCAACTTACGAAATTCAAACCATCTAATTGTACTAAAATGCAAACATACTTAATTCATAACTAAAATTTTTTAAACACGCATGCACCTTTCCAACGAGTGCGATGAACTCTTTTACCACTTCCAAGTTCAGGATCTTGTTTTTCGTCGGTTTGGGTCTCATCTCCACTTGTTTCCATCCTAGTAGCAGCCGCACTTGAACCTTCCCCTTGTTGTCGACTCCTCTTGAGCTCCACCTCATAGTTTGATATGACTTTCTCCCATTCATTGTAAAAGGATGTCTGTTCTTCAGTCGACATAGGGTCTTCCATGCGAATTTTAGTCATCATTTTCCTCAATAGCTTCCTACCCTCCTAAACCTATTTAAAGTTAAACATAAAAATGCGTTATTTTAGATCAAACTTTATAACACTTCGAATTTTACTTACCAACCTCTCCAACACCTTCGCCACATCTTCGTTGCAAGTAGGCGTCTTCCCGGTTTCAACTCCCTTATCCTTCGCCTTCGCCTTATCCTCCTTAGCCTGTTCAACATGATTTATAACATATGTATGAGTAATACCTAGATACCAATCCATGTACCCTTCTCCATAGGCACTTTGGGTACCCTCCTCCAAAGATATACACTCATCTTCATCAATAATGTATTCATCCATGTTGTTCCACATCTCTGGCGTTGGCGATGGGTCATATCTAGGCTTAAAGAAATTGTCGGTGTTCTTTGCACTCCTCTTAATCAATCTAAAGTTTTTATTCTCCAAGGTTGGTATATTATGCACACGAGAGAGATGGCGAAATACTCTTCGAGGGTTGTACATCGAGTAACCGCCAGGAAAGAACAATGACCCGTAGTAAGCCGCGACTAGCGAAATCTCAAGATGAGCAAAAGAGTAGGGGTGAAAACTACTTCATGCGCTCCCAAATCATCCAACGCCGCCCTCAAGTCTGCCAACAGATTCTCTTTAGCCTTCATTTGCATGCGTTTGAACTCGTACTTTCCATCCGTCGGCTGCCCAGCATGCCAACCTTTCTTGTTATCAGGAAACTTCAATACATGGAAGTGGTCGTACACCCACACCTAAGGAAAAAAATCAATTTTAACAAAAGTTCGGTTAAAACAAAATTCAATTTTCAACCCAACATAAGAAAGTTTGGTTACATATAAAGATACATCAATCATCTTTCTACAAAATTATGGGAATGGGCATGTCAAAGATTAGCTAGAAGAGAGTGTAGTAGCCTCCGATTTGTGAAGTACTAATCCGATTAGTGCTCCTATGTTGGTCTTGAAGGAACGCATGGACCGCAGTGCCCCAAGAGTAATCATTGACCTCTTCGAAGGGAAGCAAAAAAGCTGGAGAAAATTGGCATCTACCATATTTCTAGAAGTGTCGGAAAATATGAGGCTGCCTAGATGATACAACAAGTATACGGTGACATGTTGCTTAATCTTGTCCTCGTCCATCACCAACTCTAAAATGTCTACTTTCTTTCTTGTCCCTCCGAATTCCCTCTTCAAAACGACCAACTTGAACTTCCTCACCTTCTTCAACGAATGACCCTTGTCATCCATCTCCATCAACTCCATACCAACTTTAGGCTACTTGACAGCGCTTCTGAACTCCATCTTGGTCTTACTTCGGCTCCAGTCTAGAATTTTCTCCGCTAAAATTTCCAGATCTTCAACACTTATCTTCGCTTGATAGCCTTCAGAAACACATTTCCCATCCAATCTAAGTCCAGTGATCCTGCACACGTAGTCAGGAGTGATACACATCTCACCAAATGGGAGATGCATGGTATCCGTCTCTGGGTAGAACCTCTCGGCAAACGTTAAGATGATGACACTGTCAAACTTGGCAACCGTGGAGAATAAAAGGGTATGCTATCCATTATCCACAAAAACACATAATTTCACTCTCTCCACCACTTGTTCACACTCATCCTCTATATCCCATGAAACCTCCTTCTGGCGTCTCAACAATCTAGTTGCATTGGTATGATCCTACAAAATTAACATAATCATTGACTAATAAACACACAATAAATCATAATTAAGAGAACATGAGTCGGAAAAAATATATATAGTTAAGATTAAATACCTTCATCGAGTAGATTTTGGCAGCCCATGAGTGTTTGTAGCCGGACAATACTTCGCATGTATCTTATGGCGTACCACGAGGTGGGTTAGTAGCAGTTAAACACAAATCATCATCAGGAATATGTGCATATCTAGCACAAGGTGTCTTAGGCGTCTTTTTCTCTTTAACAACAATAAGAGAAGATTTTGTTGTGGATCTTCCTCTTCCTCTTCCAAGTAATCTTCTTCTTCCTCATCTTCAACTTCCTTCTCTATCGCTTGGTTCACTTCACGGATTACAACTCCCGGTAAGACCCCGACCTCTTTGTAGCTATAGTTCCACGCTTACTTACTTCCTGCTTTATCTCTTGGTTCACTTCACGATTACAACTCCCGGTAACGACCCCAATGTCTTTGTAGCTTTAGTGTCATGCTTACTTTCCCCTAGGTGTTTACCGTGGCGAGGGGTCGGAGTTCTAAGATCTTCCACCACCGTATGATTTCCTTTACCTTTCGACTTGCCCCTAAAAACAAAACAATGACTACTTAACTTAATCGAATAACAAAGTATGAACTTGGGTTAAAAAACAAAAAGTTCAACAAAGAATATCACATTATCGATTTAACCGAACGAAAATTTCGGTTGACAAACAATTAGTTCGAATAGCATACATCCTACTGTTGCTAAAACAGTTTAAAGTTCGGCTGAATTTTACTTTTTCAAGCCTAGCCAAAATTTTGTTCTCAAACGTTCGGTCAACAAAAAAAATGTCCGGCTAGCACACATCCAAATAACTCAAAAACAGTGTAATGCTCGTATGAGAACAAAAAATTAAAATATGACCGAACTTTTTATTCCCATTTGGAGTAAAAAATTCGGTTGAAAGACTAACTATCGATATAGCTGAACTCCTAGTTTTTGTTCTCAACTAAAAAGTTTGGTTTCAAATTATTGAGAAACTAAAAGTTCGGCTAGCCAAACATTTTTCTCTCAGCCGAACTGTTCTTGTTGTTCTTGAGAAACAGAAAGTTCGGTGGAGACGAAATTGTAAAAATACTATGTTCCTAGCCGAGTTTTTTTACTAAAACTACATTTTGAACCCTGGTTTTCATGATTTGAAGTCGAATCAACAATTGGAAACGCATAAAAAAAAGGAGTTTCTCGGGAATTACCTTCTAAGTTGCATGTTGGCTTGATCATGAATTGGTTCTCTCGTTTGGGGATTGATTTCGGGTTCAACAAACAGTTCTTCAACTTCTTATTGATTTGGTTGATTCGCTTGATTTGCAATCGTCGCAATCCAAGGATTGAGCCGTACATCCCTTCTACATTATTTAACACGAGTTATTTATAGACGATATGATTAATCGATAAAATTCGTTTATGAATCGACAATTAATCGTTTATGGAAGATGAAGAGGGAAAGTGGAGAAAGAGAATTTTTAAAAGGAAATTCGGTTAAGAGGAGAAGGGAAAGTTATAAAATGATTCAAAATTAATTTTTATTTTAAATTTATATCTGATTGGATTAGAATAGTATAGAATAATTTTAATAAAGGGTGACTTATACATTTTCTCCATTAGAACACACCTTAGCTTTGTAGGGCATATGACCTAAGCATATAAGGGTCCCCTCGGATTCTACATGATCCCAAAAAAATCGTTCATTTGAAAAAACAAGAATTTTATTAGGCATATGACATAAAACAAGAATTAGGCATATGACATTATAAATTTATGAGCAATTTTGACTGTATCCCCCAAAAAATAATCCATTTAGACTGCACCCCCAAAATATAAAACGTTATTTTTGGCCCCATTTTGTTAAATCTGGGTATGTCAGTAACTGGTCCCACTTTTCCAACTTAAAATGTCTGAATTCAGATATCAAAGGAATTGAGAGCAGGAGTGGTGATGGAATCAAGCTTAACAAACAGGTGACTCATAAATAGTAAAAAACACTACAAAGTGGCGAGTGGTGATAGTAAGAGTTGCTTACCCATTCAAAAACACTAAGACATTCACTACAAAAGCAGCTTTGGTGGCACTTGAAAGCCATCAACCCAAAATAAAACGAAATCAGGATCTACTTATGACCAAGCATATGGTAGGTGACACTTGAACGGAAACAATATAACTAACAACAGAGTACTTTCTTAATGAAAGAATAGCTGTCATGAGGGAATACACTGAATCCAACAGAGTACTTTCCTTCTCAATAACAAAACTCAAAAAACCTACCACCACCCACATATCAACCAACCAAAACCTAAAAACCTTTAGTTTTTCAGTGTTAATAATAAGACTGTTCACTAACTAGCTAACATTCAATTCATATATGCATCACTATATGATGCCATCCATGCCAGTGTTTATCTATTTATTTTTTAAATTTTTTGTCAACAAACTATTCCCTCAAAGCTGCTACTTTTGAACTAACTTAGTGAGATGCTGACTGAGAGATTTCATAATATTTCCTTTGATAAAAAAACAAAAACAAAATGAAACATAAAGAGTACAGAGATATTGGGTTTTCAATGTATTTACCAACTATGGTGCTGGTGCAGGCTATGGACTTGGTTTACTCCCTTCTGAGTGCCATCATATTTCCCACACTTATAATATGACATACCAATATTAATTGATACTGAACCAGTGAAACCCTATAACTTGATAAGCTAGATAGAAAGCAATCACTCATTCCCTTAGGTATTTCTATATATCTATCTGTGCTACACAGAGCAATATGATAGTCATTATAGTTCCCTTCACATACATGGAATATCTCATTGTCATATAATTAATCATTGTAGATTTATACTACATATGTACTATCTATCATATACATGGAGTTTCTTGGAGACATATCTAATTAACGCAGAATTTGGAAGAGAGAATGTTGTTGTCCTTCTGGATAAGAATAGTTATTTGCCCATGTGACAACAATTATGAAATTCATAACAGATGGGTATCAATTCAAACAAATATGAGGCTGAAAAGTAGTACCTGTCATGAATCAAATTCCCTACTGCATGAGATTTTAGCGAGGAGCATAATCAATTCCCACTAATGCCACCTGACTCAAGCTATATACTTATCAAAGTTAATTAGCTACATACTTATCAATTAACAAGATCTTGTACCATGAGTTCATTAATCAAAATAACAATCTGATAATCTCTATAAATAACTACAAAGAGAATCTCCATAGACCATAATCAATTCCCACACATTTTATTCAGTTCAATACAAACGGCAAGTTAATAATCAATCTAACCAAACAGACTCTTTGGGTCAATTACACAAACACTTGGTGTACAAAAACTAGAGCTTTCTATTTGAATAGTTAAAACAGAAAATTAAACACCAAATACAAGAAATTGAAGAACAATTATAGCAGTAATCAATTATAAACATAAGAATTAAGCTCGAGAAGATCTTTGCATGAGTTACCATTTTCAGTTGTTAAAGCCAAGACTTAAGGATAGAATATGTGTACATTACCTGATGGCTTTACGGATAGAATAATTTGCCTCCAAATAAGCACATCCGCCTGCAATGGGTAATACGATGCAACTTCAGCCAATTGCTCTCCAACAATAATACTATAATAGAAGAGTAAGAATGCACAACTATAGAGAAACAATGCAATTCGAGCTACCATATGAGGGGTCATAGAATACACTCTAACTTCAGAAGCAACATAATTGTAACATGAAAATACCAATACCTAATATAGTTGAGGAGTAGGCAATTGAGTTTTTACATCTTTACGTAGTCAACCAATCATAGTATAATATGGATGTTCAGGGACTCAAGGCCATAAGGTGATTTATAAATTTGTGATCTAAGGAATGACACCAACATTATTACTGGTAAAGTTGAGTGACCCAAAATTTTAGGAGTCACAACTCATCGATAGAACATCGGTTGAAAGTTTATATGAATACTGGTCCCATAAAATTTATTATCTTCTTGTATCTTATCGCAGAGTTCTTTTGTACCTTATCAGTGATACCGGTCACACTAAACTCTTCAAACATTGTCATATGCTGGTGCAATGTTTCCCATCTCAATACAAAGATATACCACATCAATAAATTGGTTTAGGGATGATTGGTTTACATTTGGTCAAGCTCATAGGAGGGTTTTATACAACACTTGATATAGCTTGCAAGTCTATATAAGGACCAAGAAACATACCGGAATCCAAAAACACGCAGTAGTTGCAGCTGTTGTCCATACAGATGAACAAAGCAACTAAAAAGTACGAAAATGGGAAGCATTTACGGCCTGAAACATTTGAATGTGTCTAAGAGTCACCAGGTCAGGCACCTTACCACGTGCAATACTCGAATCAAAAGGAGAGTTGGATCTGCAGCAATAAAAGAATCATCTCCATCAATTCAAAGTGAACTCTCGTTATCATGTTGTGGTCGCTGCGCAACAGCAAGAACCCTGGAAACAAAAGAGCCAAGTTTCAGATGGTTTCAATGTTGTGGAGTATACCATATTACTCAACATAGGCATCTCACAATCAAAACAATATAAGTAAAAGAAGATCATGTTTGAGCAACTGCCTTATGACCGAGTTTTTCAAAGAAGTAAAGTTCAATATCATTACCTACACCACAAATATATAAGTTCCAGAAGAGTCTTTTCCACTGGATAACAAATACAAAAACACCAAATAGAACCAATAATCTATTCACAAAAAACTGATAAAACCTACATCAATGCATAAAATTTATCTATAGCATGGCTTGTTCCAGATTGCAATTGCTTAGAATAGCCTACTCGGACTAATTCCTAAGTATGAATAGTTAACCTTTCTCCGGCTACAGCGAAAGTAACAACCTAGGCAATTTTTATCCAACTCTAAAAGGATCAAATAGAGCTTACAAAAACCAAGGCACGCCACATTTAAATACTACAACAATGAACAATAAGTGGGTACGAATTACCATATATTATATAAGCCATGCCTAAACTATCAACTTTTGCTACACTCCAGTTATATATGTGTAAGCCATGCCTACACCAGGAAGCGATTGATTATGGTTATAAAAAATCCCTAAATCATGAAGGCAAGGATACCAAATGTAAACAAAAAAATATGACTGAAAAGATCCAACTCAAAACCTAAATATCTAAAGACAATTTCTGCCATTTGAAGAACTCTAATATGAATCCCACAATAAATTAAACCACCACAATTCAACAAAGAGAATACCTTATCAAAATCAAGAATTGAATTGAAATAATAAAGCACAGTCCTATCATATGAATCCAAATTAAGCACAATAAATCAGATTTATATATCTGAACCGAAGCATTCACCATACAAAATTCCAAACCTAAGCAACATCGGTTCTTGATTAATCTCTCTCCAATACATACAAGGAAAACTTCGCAAATTTAATTCCTTTTGGAAGAACATCATGTTTCCAAATACTCCAATGGTCATACTACAATTCTCCATATGTAACGTGATAGCACCTAAAAGGACATTAGCGGCTTAGCGCTCACTTGAAAGTTTGCGCTTTGTAAACCCAATTCCGAGTGATGAGCTATTCTACTTACTACAATTGATATAAAATTAGATGGCCACAAATTTAGATCTAACTTGCGTGAAAAGCTGACCTCGGAAAAAGATATTGAATTAGTTGATACAACAGTTGAAGGACTCCCATTATACTTCGTCGACATAGGAAAGATAGCAATTCTCATATTTACCTGCCAAACCCAAAAAAAAAATCTTCTTAAATTATAAAACTTGAAAGACAATTCACCCCTAAGATAAAATAGCAATCACCCAATGCTCAATTGTATTTACTAACTCAATCTATATCACACAAAAGACAAACTGAGAAACATAAAACAACAACCACCCAATGCTTCAGAAACTCTTCTCCCATGGAACTGTAATACTACCAAGCTCATCTTTTGAAGATAATGAATCTATAACAAAGCGCGCATTATAGTACTACCTATTCCTGCTTTTTCATTTAACTTTCTTGTCTCCTCTGTTCTTTTGATGCACCGCATGAAACCCATTAGAGCATACTTGATGAAGCTCTCCTAATGGGATATCTGCAAGCTCACGTTCTATTACCTTCTCCAAATCTTCTTCCTGCAACAACCAAAAAAAAAAAAAAAAAATTCACTCATTATCAATATACTAAAAGATTACTGTTTTAGTAAAAAAATGGTTACAATAATTTTTTATCAATCATGAAGAATTTTCCCTATAACAGATAAATTTAGGTTAATGAGCTTAGTGACAATTGTAATTTAGGGTTTAACTAACCTCTTCTGAAGAAGATTGGTTGTCATCTTCACCGTGGGAGTCATATTCACCCTGGTGCTCATCTTCACTTTGGTAGTCATCTTCTTCATCACTGTTTTCAAATTTGATTTTTGAAGGATCAGTTTTTTCAGTTGAATCAATTAAATGAGATAAGCAAAATTCCAATCGAAGAAAAAAACATGGATGAAACAGAAATCCAGTCGAATAAACCTAATAGTATAAAATTAAATTGAAAATAGTACTGACCTAATAGTCTTGAGAGAGTATGCGGAAGAAAGAAAATGAGCAACTTGGGAAGATGGTAATCTCTGCTAAGGTTTATGTAGGGGAGCATTTGAAAGGGTAGGTACGAACCAATTCAAATGGTAGGTATTACATTGCAAGGCATGAAATTGACTATCAGGTAACGGATTAAAAGGCGCAAATCATGGAGGAGGAGAATCAGAAGAGAAACCCTTTTTTTCTTCTGCACCTGAAGAGGGATAATGGGGTTTCTAACCGAATAGGGATAATGGGATTGTAACGGAAGGGCATCAAGAAATCTGGGACGTCGGAAATGATAACCATTGATCGCTGAAAAAAATCAATTACAGACTGTCGGATTGGGCTGACACCATTTCTTTCTGTAAGATAGATCTATAATCGAAGTTTAATCAATAATGAACAACAATACAATCATACTTAACAAAACCCTGGAAAAAAATCCCCAATAACGGATGGAAAACCTTAAAGAAACGGAATGTTAAAACGAGATAAAGAGGAAAATACCTGATATACAAAATCCATGTATTGATTTTCAAATCGACGGATTCATTCACATTTTAATCTTCAATGAGTTCTAGGGTTTTAAGTTTATGTTTTCATCAAAACGGTTTTGAGTTTTCTTTCGTTCTGAGAGAGATAAATGAAAAGAAAATGAGAATTTCTTTTAGATACTCGAGGGCAATTTCATCGCTTGACGCGACTCAGATGTGTGGGGTGTTCATACAGGGACGTAAATTGTAGGTTTTTGACAAGGATAAAACAGTAAAATAATAATTTAAATATATTTTTCTGTCTCAACTACAACTTGTCTACCCTAATGCTAGACCTAATTTGTACATCCAAGCTATGACTTGTCCATCAACTCTGAGCCGTGATTATCTGCCTATTATTAAGCATTCCTCGTCCAACCAATCATGAGCCTTGTTTCGCTATGGATCATTACTTATTTATCCAGGATGACCTTCTATCCTGGTTTTACGAAAGTTCAAGCCGACTGTTACGCCTTTGGTAATATCTAATCATTGAACTATCAAGTTATATTTCGTTTTATTTTTATCTGACATGCCACCATCTAGTGCTTACCATGCAACATTACCCGTTCCGCGCTAAGCAGGGGACTTAATGTAGATGGTGGATTTTTGACAAGGATAAAGTAGTAAATATGCTCGAGCCTGAGAAATACTAAACTTCAAAATTCTGCAAAAAAAATTCTTAAGCAGGTGTTCATCCCTGCCCTCTCTAAGGTGCTTATCCATGTCTTCTCTCTATATGTATGACCAACTACATATATGACCAAAATTAATGAATTGAATCAACATTCATTACTATACAAAATCATCAGAACAACACTAGTGCTTACTACAACATTCCCAAATGATTTATGATTTTCTTACATAAAATCTCAAGCTCCTAGATGGATTTCCCACTAGTATATAGCAATTTGAATATTATTTGGTGCTATATTCCACAACTGAATTCCTAAAAATTACCATATGTCGATATTCACGCTCAACTGAGAAATATTGACTCACTACAATACCTATATAGCTTTATATAGGAGATTACATATGAATCTACTTGATTAAAGTACCAAAGTTGTACTTAAACTCAAAGTCAAAATTATGCCAGACATAATTTCATAGCTTCTACTAGCTAAAAACCCAATCTCAATCACATTAATCCTTGCTTAAGGAACAATCAATGTGAATGGGTGAAAAGAATTTAATTTAGGGTTTTTAAAACGCTTAAAATAAGTTTGCAACACCTATAAGTGTCTCAAATAATCAAAGCTCAAATCCTAATTAATACTTTGAAACCCTAATCGAAGCACTTTTACCCTTCCTGCCCCCAATGTGTGCGCCTTGCTAAATAGCTAAGCTCGTGCGTTTTGCCTCTAAGGGAAAACTCGTATGTCTTTGCTTAAAAACCAAGCATGGACGTCTTGTTTCTTATCCAATTTGGCATTAAATTGAACAAGAACTCTAAGTCGAACTCTGAGACAAGTCTAATATCGAACAACTCGATCATTCAACTTTCTCATCACTACACCATTTTCCTTGAATCGCAACAGAAATTCGTAACGGCAAGCCGTTACGAATTTGTAACACAAAAATATTACAAAATTGTTGTAACAGCCTACGGCCTTTACGAAACTAGTAACGGCCTCCAGACCCGTTACGTATTGCAACAGGTTATATAGGCACATGTGCCATTCGTGTGCGTGGGTGGCAACACTTGTTTTACGAATTCCACCCAAGTTCAAAAGAACTGGAGGATGTTTCTTCCCCAAATTCACTTATTAGTTTAGGTTTTCTACGAACTCACCCCCTCATTTCAGTCTTCTTCATCGCCTCTCTTCCCTCTCTTCTATGAACTGAAATCACTCATCTCTTATGTAAGTCTATCGACTTCATTTTTTAGATCTGTATTAGGGTTTTAGGTTTCAAAATATGTTCTCAAAATATGTTAATCGATTTTAAGGTCTCTTGTTCTAATATGATTCACTTATTTTATTGTAGTTGGAACTTGGAAGAACTGATCTTCACCCTCAGCTAATCGTGAGAAGGTCAGGTATGCTATCTTTGTCTGTTAGATTTGGGTATTTGATCCAGGGTTTCGATTTTGATATATTTTCAGTTGGTATGATTGTTTTATTTAAGCTGTTTTGATTTAGCATATTGAGATTTGGGTATTTGTTTATTTTCCATTTCGATTGATTTTGAGTATGATGGTTTATAATATGATGATAAAAGATGATGTTAAGGAGACTGCAGCACCTTGTTATCAGAGTATCTGCAGAAGTAGGTGGAAAGAATCAAGTTTATATTGAAGGTAACTATGTTCATAGTTATTAATCCATGTTTACATTGTTCTGATGTATACACATTCTCTCAGTTACCCTTGGTAATTAGGTATCACCTAATTCTAACATCCAAGGTCATCTGCATTTTAATTCAGAATAGAGAAAGGCGCTGAGGACTATGTATGAAAATGAAAGGTTGATGAGAGAGTTAGAAACTCAAAGGAAATAAATCGAGCAGCAGGGTAAGGAAATCGAGAAGCTTGAAGCCCAGTTGGATTTTAAAAGCAAGCAACTTAAAGTTCGAAGTGGAGAGGTACCTCTACTTTTATTAACTCAAACTCCATTTGATTAACTCCTCAATTATCAGTTAGACTTTTTTTCTGTGCAATGTTATGAACTATGAGAAGCAATCTCATGGCAATTCAATATGAATGGTTTCCGCAATGAACTGTAAGAGGAAGATTATGAGTTGGATAGTGAGCTTAACCTGAATCAATCCCTTAACGACAAAGAGCACGGGAGTAATCATGATCTACAAGAGAGATTACTCTATTCGTATCAAAATATCTAGTATAAATTAGTTTTTTCTTAACTTGCTACACGGTACAGGGACCTTGAACTCGTAAAGAGAATTGGTTCTGCAACAGCTCTTGAAGTTAGAGCTACAGGAATTCAATATGTTTTCGCCCATGTATCGGCGGTAATTAACTTTAAATATACTTGTTACATGATCTATTTGCACATACAGAGAATGCCTAGTCTTATGAGGTTTGTGATCTTGTTTCTTATTCTTCTTATAATTCTTTGTAGGTTTGTAGAGATCCGAGATGGGGTCGATGTTATGAGAGTTACAGCGAAGATCCTAAGATTGTTCAGGTTATGAATGTGGTGAGTTATGCTCTTTTGGTACATATATACTCTGTGTTACTCAATTGTGCATGTAGTCTGGATGTTACTCAGTTGAAGTAGTCCGTGAGCGGAAGGTAATTAGATAAGCTGTTACAAAGCTAGAATCTGGACAGCCAGAAATAATTAGTTTAATTTCCAAGAACCAAAAAGAATAAAACAGCATCCTAGTGCTCGGCGTACCTACATAATTTACTGGGGTTGCATTCCATTGCGACACTATTTGAAAAACCTCGGCATAAGTATAGTGTTGGAAATGGAAGAGTCATGGTATTAGCTTTAGTTTTAATTCTCTAATGTCTCTACTGTAAGTCAGAAGAATCATAAAAAAACAGCTTCACAGCTTGGACTCATAGGACTTGGTCACCTTAGTGGATTGATAAAACAAAAACTATACTTACCAGGGTAGAGTTCTGTAACTAGTGGTTTCTGTTTAAGTAAAAGCAAGCTTATGGATTTTCGTTGTTTAACGTCTGTAAGCTCATCAATATTTTCGATTGTCTAAAACAGTACCATGTGATCATTAATCAGATGGGAACAACCAGGAAAAAGGTTAGTTGATGTGAAATTTATGATAAAGGATTTCTTTCAATGTTAAATCTTGCAACTGTCTTTTCTTTCCTGCTTTTGATTACTCAATTTACCTCTATACACAGATAAGGAACCACACTGAGCAACACCATGGTCTCCTACGTGAATTTGTAAGCGCTGCACCTTTCTTCATCTTTTTCGAATCATATGATGTCTTTGTTTTTGTAGTGTGATTTTGCAAGAATTTGAATTCGAATTTTGCTTCAGGAACCAATAGATGAAGATCCCCGCTTGTATTAGCCGGTCAAGAGGAAGATTATGAATTTGCAATTGAATTGGCGAATGGTCACATGATGCCAAAGATAGAGCTACTCAACTTCAATCAGAGGTCACATCATTGGAGAGGTAAATTTCTTAAACATGGGATATGTGAGGACAAAGATCTTCCTAGGTATCTTTTAAGTGAGCTTCCTTAGAGTTTCTGAAAACAGACATTTAGGAGTTGAATTGCCACCCGAGTCTTGTGTTGTTATCATGTATTCAATTACCATCAGTACCTTCTATTATTTCTCTTATGTACCTTCTATTCAATGGTTTGTTTCCTTCCATTATGCACATTTACACTTCTTTGAAAACTTGCTAATGCAAGTTATCGTTGTTTGCAGGAAGTAATTAGGTGTTGAAGTGTTTTCGCACGAAGTTGTAACTGCTATTAGGTATACAATTTCTTAGTTACAGATTATGTTTATAATCTTTGTACTACATAGAATTTGTATTCCCCCAGAACTTAGGAATTCATGTAGTCTTTCAAATAAATTTACTTAAGAAATTTGTATACAAATTTGTATTCCCCCACATCCCATAAAGTCTGATACTTTGACCTCAACCTTCTCTTGCTTCCCTTCCTAAGACCAACCCTTATCCTTCTCATTTGTGATTGAAGCAAGACTGGAACGATCATTGCTTGGTTTAGGACAGGATTGTACAGATTGATATCTCGAATCTAAACAAAGTACTTCAACAGTATAAATGTTTAATGATTGACGAATTATCACCTGCTACCACACTTTTACTAAATTACCCTTCAATTTGTTTTTCCCCACAAACATTTTGGCGACCACATTCTCAAGTTTTATCAGTTTCAAAGATGGTTGATCTCAGGTTTGGATCAGAGACTACTCCCAACGTGAATTCTGCTAGTACCAGTAATGGTACTCAAGGTAACACTCCTCAATATACCAATGTCGACAATAGTACTCCTCCTCCACTTGAGCAGCACATAGAAGAAGCAAGGAATGAGATGCACCTCATACCATTGTCGATTTAATGCAGACACAGGAAACCCTCACAAGGACTCAAACAAAGATGGATGCTACACATAAGGAGGTACTCACCTTTCTCAAGACCTTTACAGAGAAATTATTACCAACAGAGCAGACTCGAAATACTTCTGAAGCAACTGCTATGCCAACACATCAAGGGGCCACGCTCAAGACGAATATGAAATTCGTATTCTCCCTAATCCATTGTTAGAAAGAAGTCATCATCCTAACTTTGCTACACGTGAAGATTTAGAACGACTTCTCCAAAGTTGCAGAAAGGAGAATTCATCTGTTATTCATGAACACCAACCTCCATATCCATCTGAGATGCAGAGGATCCCTCTTCCTAGGGGATATTCCTCTTCTCCATTCTCACTTTATGATAGAACAAGAAATGTTTGTGAACATATTTCACGATTTCTGGAAGCATAAGAAGAATATGAGTATAACCATGTGTTGCGTCTGAGAGAATTCTTTAAGTATCTCACCGAAAGAGCATACACATGGTACAATAGCATAGCACCTAACAACATCTCTAACTGGTGTGATATGGTTAATGCCTTTTACATAAAATATTTTTTTATGTATAAACAAGTCACATTATCAGACTTGGGAAGGATGTTTCAGTGATCGAATGAACATCCCAATGATTATGTGAAGCGGTTCAGGGTCCAACCACTAGATTGCCATGACCCGAATGTAACTGAATTTCAATTGGTGGAACTCTGAATCAATGGTATGATACCGTTCTATCGTGCTTTATTGGAGAAATTACGATTTCTAACATTCTCTGAGTTACATGGAGCTGCCAAGAGATCTGCTTCTACTGCACCTGCTTTGCTAGAGAGGACAAGGCCTCCTATCAAGAATGAAAAAGTACGTGAGAATCGCAGCATTCGACGCCTGGCTCAAAGGAAGTTCAACAAACAACCATCTGTAGGTGTTGTGACTGAAGGAAGTAAGAGTAAAGCTCGAGCATCGGAGCCACAACCCAAGCATGAAGCACTAGCACCAGTTCCAACTCCAGGACCACAGGAAGGTCGACTACCTCGAAGGGATAATCAAGTGGTTGCAGCTCCACCACCGGCTCAACGTCAACAACAATAACCAAGAGAGGCTTCAACACTCACATATTTCCCTTTCCCAATTGAAGATCGAGCTTTTAGAAGTTTGGATTCAGAATGGTGCAATCAACTTAACTCCTATTTGGCGTCCACCAAAAAAACAAGAAATGACATATACTAAATATTTTCACTTCCACTGATTTGTTAATAATCACCCAACAAGTGATTGCAATGCCTTCAAACGAATATTCAAAGAAAATATTGAGTCAGGAGAACTGTACTTGGAGATTGAAGGTGTAGATAAGAACCCTCTCCTTATCAGGCATTTTACCATGTATGAGGATCCCACTAACCATGTGGTTCAATCCCTAATGGAGGTGTATATGAACTTCTATACCTCTCAAAGGCGCAAGGAAAAGACATGTTCACTGCTCTTAATCATTTTGTGTCTGGCAGAAGACTACCACCACCCAGTGAAGGCAAAGCATGCATTGAACCTGCACAGATGAAGAAAAGTGTGACTGAGGGATTCTCACTGTTGCTAGCCTCAGAAACACTGAATTTAAGAGAAACCTAATTGATGCATACACTACAATAAAAATTATCCTTATCAATATACTCAGAGCTGTAGGGATCATACGTAGCGAAGCTGTCCATGTTCCTACTACTATTCAAGATCCTGAAGGAAGACCTGTGAATGCCCATGGCTACATTAATCTTGAAATACATATGGGTTCTGCATATGCTACAACCAAATTTTACATAACAAAGGAGGACCTAGGTTATGACATGATTTTGGGGCGTCCATGGTTACATAGTAACAAGACTGCAGCTCCTAAGGCACCTTCATTGTCGTGCCCACTTCAAGCAAGCATATCCTCACCTCTCCAGAAGATTATGGAAGATGACCCTCTTACGTATCTAGAAGCATATCAAGACTTGGTGGCTATGAAGCAGGAGCCACGAGAAAGTGTAATATCATATGTGGAGAGGTATCGTACTCAAGTAAAGCTTACTGGACCCATCTATTTACCATTCAACGTCCCTCACACCTCTTATGCCTGGGGACTTGAGTTTGCGGGAAAACTCAATTCTTCCTTAGTCAGACGTTATAAATGGATAACCTCACCTCTTCAGTATTTTTCTAAGTAGATGAAGCAGACTCCCCTTCAAGGCCAATATCGCATTGAATCATTCATCACTTATCTGATGTCCAACTATGGAAAAAAACATCATGGATACTTTCCCGTGACACTACGAGAGTGTCCACATATGCCACAACACCACCCTAAGAAAATTCCTACACGTCCATACGCATGGATGCAAGTGCTAGCACAAAGATGAAAGAAAGGTCTTACCAACAACACATATTTAAAGCTAAGCCAGTGAGAGTTAATGCTTTTCAAGCAGGGGTCTGGGTTATAAAAACAACAAAACTCAATCGTTACTCTAAGACAAGCTCTGACTGGGAAGGGCCAGTCATGATTGCTAAAGCTACCATTGGTGGATATTACAAGTTAACTGACGAAGATGGAAAAATGGTAGAAGCGGCAATACAGGAGAGGTGGCTCAAGACATTTGATGCCTGAAGCATCCATGGATATTTGTTTAGTTCATTTGTAATTTCAATTCCTCCGAAACGTATGCAAGACATTTGCATTCAATAACAAATTCCCTTTTCAGTAATCAAATTTCAATTTTAATTAGTTCAAAAATCCATGTTGATTCAAATATAAAATCCTTGCAATCATGCCTACCAAATATCCAGCCATTCAAATCCAAACCAAATAAACAAAATCAAATAAGTCTATCATCTCTCCAGAATAAAATAAATAAAAGTGCAGAATAAATCCTAAGGAAGGATTACCAGCAATGGCCTATCCTTCTTAGAGAGGGCCTCCTTCATATTTTTAAGAGCAGCCTTCTTTAACTCCAACTCTTGGGTCAACCTTTCAACCTCTTCCCCCCTTGCTCAATAAGGTCAGAAGAAGGGATCACACCTGTTACATCCTGTGACTCCTTAACAACATCAATTCCGCGATCAAACCAAGTTGTGTCGAATTCAAGTCGGTCACATGCCTCTAGACGATACTTCCAATTTGCGAACATCCACTCAGCAACAGTAACACTAGTCACAATACATATTTCATACATAGAGGATAGTACTTCACTCACATAAAAAACAAGATTAGTTAGATATCCATACTTCTTGGTAGTTGCAATGTGACCATACTTCCTCCATATTTGAGTATAAAAATCAGAACGCTGAATCCGCCAACAAGCACATGTTTTTGGAAGTGGTTTACTAAGTGTATGATAGAAAGGAAGACCTGCGCTAGGATACTCAGACACAACTATGGCTTTTTCAGCCCCTGTGATACCTTCACTTTGATTTTCTACATCAACAATCATGTTAGTTAGAAATTCTTTGGGGTTTTGGGATGAAGAGGTAATGTCTTTATCAATTTGATCTACGATCAATACTTCTTCAATGCTATTACGTTCTTTTTTACTTTTGCCCTGTAAAATTACCAATTGATGAAAAAATGTGAGATTCAAGCTCCAACAAGAATTTTCAGAATATAAGTTTACTAATTGTGCGTATACTTCATCAAGTACCGAAAACTCAAGCAAATGGCCAAGAGGCCTAAAAATGTGTTTTCACATCAAGCTCATCGGAGACAATTTCATATTATCTTGTACAAAGTCGTGAGCTGGGAGCAATTGGTAATGAATATATGGGTGAATTATATAACAAACTCTTTGTATGGATATCCTCTACAACATATCAAAAAATCACATCAATTGGACAAACAATTCTTCCTGATATTTTACTGTTTCGTCTTTTTGGGGCCCTAAATGGCCTCAAAACTCAAAATCTCCAGCCAAGGGAGATATCTGGTTGTATGGGCATAAAAAAGTAGGGGTAGATCATCGAAAACGACTACGTATGAGAATTCTACAGTGTTTTCAGTAAAGGCATTATTTCTGAATTTTTCTAGCAACGAAGTTTCGCGAAATTACTCATGTTTTCATACAAGTTTTCGTTCATTACTTCATTCAAGTGATAATTCTAAGTGATTATAAGGTCAATTAAAGATGAAGACTTACACGTCCATGTTGTGAGTTATTTGGAATGACAATATTATGATTTGAGTCATTATACTCTTCTTCTTCTGAGACAGAATGACTACTTTTATCAGCCTCCGAAGGAACTTTGAGAACATCACTTTCTTCATTATCAGACATATTTTCCTTCTGAAAATAATGAAATACAATCACCTATGTTGTTATATATGCTCATTCAAGATGTAAAGATAACATAGAGCATGCCACTCACCTCAGAATCATAGTTTTGACCCTTGCTTCTGTTGTAACTCTAGCAAATGGATTAAATTGCCCGGGTGGAGGTGTCGAAAATCCTCCAACAGAAGATGAACTTTGAAAGGCAATATAATCAATCAAGTAGGATAAATTTAATCACAATAAATCACGAAGTGAAAGATTCATACTTTTTAAATAGGAGAATCACAATGCTAGAACGAATTTCACCAGCACGTTTCTTCGACCTAGTTTCTACTACCTGGGGACTGTCATTGTATTTTGCTTTCTTCTTTCCAATTTGAATATTCACCTAATATTCTCTCTAATTAGAAAAGCCATAAAGATATTAAGTATACGAATAACAAAAAAAACTATGAATACTTATTTGAGTTGGCTCAGACAGAGCTACACGTTTATTAGAAGGAAGAGGTTTCAACAAAGAGTGGCTCAACAAAACGTCTTTAGAAGGGAAGTCCCGTGACTCTGGTAAAACTACTTCAATAAACTTAGAAAAACGCTCATGCTCACTCTTCCAATGAGTCATGTACCAGGGAGTTATTACTTGTTTCCTTTCAGAGACTAAGAAATGGAAACTTTTGCCTTCCACGTGTGATCACTAGTCTAAAGTGAGACACAAGTCATCCACAGAAGGAGGAACAAGGCGACCAGAAGGGACATCTTGATCGAATCACATTTGACGAGCATCCTTGTTAATATTATAAGGTTCTACCTTATAAGACCCCATAAATATTAACAAAAGGTAACCATGTGTGCTGAGCTATTAACAAAAGGTAACCATGTGTGCAACTCAGCATAAAAATAATTTCTCCAGCATCAACAGTGTGATCTCTAGATGTCAAAAAAGTACCAGAACAAGAGGCGAAAGTATTCAACTGAGCTATACGAGAGAGTGGTTCCCAAGGACGTAAATTTGTTTATATGACATGTTGTCTAAGAATGTAATAAACTCCTTACCAGGTCTTGAACGTTTGTGTGTCCAGTGGAGTATTCTTGTCACTTTCTCTTCATCAACAAATATCTTATGAGGATCAGCAGTATAATCCTTATAATGTTCCCATAACCATGCTTGAAGGAAATTAACATTTAAGAATATATATACTTTTATAAAGCTATTGAAGACACACATATCTGATACTACATAATCAAGATGAGAATATAAAGAGCCAAAGGAATAAGCTACCTATAGGCAAGGCCACACCTTGTGCTATCTTGATGGAGAGGGAAACTATTATCGGTTCCATCTTAAGACAAGAACCATCATCGAATATCTCTCTTGATAGCCACAGGTATAAAAACACAGCAACACTCAATGTGTCATCCAAAACCTGACCTGGCTTCGCTTTTCTTGTCCACCATTGCGCCATCCACCAAAGTATAAAAACACTTCTCAACATTAGACTTCATGTCGTATTCATCTATTTTCTTTACTAAAGTCAGACGAAATTGTTCGTCCCCTTCATTCAAACGAAGGTCAAAATTTCCTGAAACTGGAAGGTGTAGCAAGATAACCACATCTTCTAAAGTGATTGTCAATTCTCCCCATCTGTATATGAAAGTGTGAGTTGGGATGCACCATCGTGAGAGAAGAGCAACCACACTGCATCCTTCTTAATTGTATGGGTACCAGATACTCTAATAGCTTCATAAACCTGTGCATCCTTCAACAAAGCTACGACATGATCCTTACCAAGCATATTCCTCAACGACCCATCCCAACCACTCAAGGGAGACTGGAAAAATTTGAAATCAATAGGTGAAGCAGCATATTCTCTTTTCTGGAGACAAAATCACACCACATGTTCAGGAGCAACTAACAGAGGGTTCACAACTTCACCCAAGTTTCCAAGAACACGCATGACATGACCAGGATAAACTCTAGCATGAGAATAAGCGAACATCAAGAAGTTATCGTCCACGTTTGGCATATCTTTGGAATACCCAGAGCCAAAAATATTGTTTTCTCAATTAATAGAGGCAGAATCATCATTATCATCATGTGACATCTCAACAAAATCAACAAGAATACTTTACCCATTACTGTACAAGAAGATCAGAAAGTAGAAATAATGATTTTATGTACAACAAAAGCAGAGATATAAAATCATTTGATTCAAAGCAATGATGTATCAAACAAATGCTCACCTCTGTTTTCAATAAAATAGAGAGAAGAGAGCCGAAAGCATACATACCTGGTGAAATAGGAAGCAACGGCTAAACTAAGATCGCCCTTGCAAGAAGCAAACAATGCTACCAATACCAAATCCGTGAGCATTAAACTCACATAAAAAAATCACATGAATGAACAACAGTTCACGTAAAAAAAAAGTTTCGGTCCAAACCCTAGTTTACCTGGGAACTGTGGTTGGTTATGAAGTTGATATTCTTGTGCAACACAAAGTATTAACAAGGTCTGCAAAAGAACACCAGGGTTTAGAGATGTTTTTAATTCAAACAAGCATATGAGAAGTTCTTTTGAGGAAAATATATATACATAAACTCAATCTAGAACTGTATACTTATGTGAAAGAGATAAGTTAGGTCTTACCTTACTATTAATGGTCAGTTGATGCTATAATAGTCGAGCACATGGTAATGATATTGAAGAGTAAAAGGAAGTAAGTAAGAGAAGAGCAAAGCTTCTTTTTATAGCAAATAAATATTTCAAGTTTGAGAAGGAAACACACTTCCCTTTGGTCTGACCGGCTAAAACGTGGCTCTACCCTTGTTTGCCTCGTCCTGTCTTCCCTTCAAAGCTCGTCTGTCTTAACAAGAAAAGCTTGAACATCGGAAAAAAACCGTCTGTCTTCAACTCCAGCTTATTTGTTCGAGCTTGAGTCTTGCTCACCCGTTCAACATCACAGCCGAAACTTGTCCATCCAGCTAAGTCTTCAAGCTTTTCTGTCTCAACAACAACTTGTCTTCCCTAATGCCGGACCTAATTTGTACATCCAAGCTATAACTTGTCCATCAAATCCGCCAAGCTTATCCTATTCACCTCAACTCTGAGCCGTGATCATCTGCATATATTATTAAGCAATGCTCGTCCAACCAATCCCGAGCCTTGCTTCGCTATGGATCATTACTTATTCATCCAGGATGACCTTCTATCCTGTTTTACGAAAGTTCAAGCCGACTACTACGCCTTTGGTAATACCTAACCATTACCCGCTAAGCATGGGACTTAATATAGATGGTTGGTTTTTGACAAGGATAAAATAGTAAATAGGCTCGAGTCTGATACATACTAAACTTTAAAATTCTGCAAAAGAATCCTTAAGCAGGTGTTCATCCCTGCCCTCTCTCAGGTGCTTATCCATGTCTTCTCGCTATATGTATGGCCAACTACATATATGATAAAAATTAATGAATTGAATCAACATTCATTACTATACAAAATCATCAGAACAACACTAGTGCTTACTACAACATTCCCAGATGATTTATGATTTTTTTACATAAAATCTCAAGCTCCTAGATGGATTTCCCACTAGTGTATAGCAATTTGAATATTATTTGGTGTTATATTCCACAGCTGAATTCCCAAAAAATTACCCTATGTCGATATTCACGATCAACTGAGCAATATTGACTCACTAAAATACTTATATAACTTTATATAGGAGATTACATATGAATCTACTCAATTAAAGTACCACAGTTGTACTTAAATTCAAAGTCAAAATTATGGCAGACATAATTTCATAGATTCTACTAGCTAAAAACCCAACCTCAGTCACATTAATCTTTGCTTAAAGGAACAATTAATGTGAATTGGTGAAAAGAATTAAATTTAGGGTTTTGAAACATTTAAAAAAGTGTTGCAACACTTATAATTGTCTCAAATGATCAAAGTTCAAACCCTAATTAATACTTTCAAACCCTAATCGAAGCACTTTGACCCTTCCTGCCTCCAATGTGTGCGCCTTGTTAAATAGCTAAGCTCGTGCGTTTTTCTTCTAAGGCAAAACTCGTACGTCTTTGCTCAAAGGCCAAGCATGGACGTCTTTCTTCTTGTCCAATTTGGTATTTTACTCTTTTACCTTCAACGTGTGAGGCTTCATACAAAGAGTAAAAACGTGGACGTCTTGCTTCTTGTCAAATTTGGTGTTTTACTCTTTTACCCTCAACATGTGAGGCTTAGTACAAAGAGTAAAAACGTGGACGTCTTGCTTCTTGTCAAATTTGGCATTTTACTCTTTTACCCTCAAAGTGTGAGGCTTAGTATAAAGAGTAAAAACTTGAGCTTCTTGCCTCTTGGCTAAAACTTGGTGTTTCACTTTTTTAAACGTGAATGTCTTAGCTACGTTTTGACTATTTTACCATGAACTTGTGTTTTTTAGCATACAAGATTCAAAACCCTAATTTGCTTATCAAAAGCTATACTAGGCCTCACTCATATATGGGGCCTCTCACATAGATATTTTTCTGTATGTGGCCTCACGTACATTTTTCTCATGCTCAGAAGCATACACTCATCAAAATAAGCATGTCACCGTAAAAATTGACTAAGTTGGACATACTGCTCCTTATACACAAAGAAATACATATTTATTTTACTTTAGTCTTCTAGACTTATCACCCTAGTCAAGCAAGACAGGTTTTCATTCAAAAGACTAAGTAAGTCTCATTCGACTTTATATTATTAGTAATACTCAATACTAAAAAATTTACACGAGATATCAAATGTCATAAATGGGGGATACACATTAGGGTTTTTGTCTGGTGGTCTACGGCATGTGGTGCAGCAGTGCACCCACTAAAGAGAAATTTTAGAAAGTTCGACCGGAGTTGAGTAAAGGAGTGGTAAGTTGAGTAACTGACTATTCAGCCTTAATCGAAGTGGAGAGCAGTTGTCAACATATTTTCTACCTTTTCCATTTCGGCGCTACTCAACCATCGACACTTTCTTCCAGAGAAGAGATCAAGTGGTTCCAATAGCAATGATATAAATAGATTTTCAATCTATTGAACAAAAGATAAGTCTGAATTGAACAAGAACTCTAAGTCAAACTCTGAGATAAGTCTAATATCGATCAAGTCGATCATTCAACTTTTTGATACAGAGCATTGTTCATATCTATTCATATCAACCACATCCCATAAAGTCTGATACTTTGACCTCAACCTTCTCTTGCTTCCCTTCCTAAGACCAACCCTTATCCTTCTCATTTGTGACTAAAGCAAGTCTGGAACGACCATTGCTTGGTTTAGGCCATGATTGTACAGAGTGATCTCTCGAATCTAAACAAATTACTTCAACAATACAAATGTTTAAGGATTGACAAATTATCATCTGCTCACCCCACTTTTACTAAATTACCCTTCAATTCGGTTTTTCCCATAAACAAGGGGTATTCCTATACTTGACTCAAATAGATCCGAATAAGAAGTTCGTCACGAGTCAAGTTGTGAGTCAGGTGTGATAAAAAACTAAAAACAAACGATCTGACATCTGACTCAGGTCGAATCAGATCTAGACAAAAAGTCAACAAATAAATAGGTTGATAGGTCTCCCGGTCGGCTTTGTAAAAAAATTATATTCTTTTTGTATAAGTGTCCAGTTTTATATACGGTCATAAAAATCATAAAGGTAATTTTGTCGTTTTGTTTTCAAATATTTTTTGCGAAACATGTTAGTAAAATAGGTTGGAAGTTGATGCAATTCTTGCATAAAAAATGATGCAATTCAAAATCAATATAGAAAAGTACGAATGCAGTAAAATAGATTATGACAAAGAGATCAAGTCGAGTAGTATAAATGATGTTCTAAAGATGAAATTTGCTTTATTCTGTTGTTTAATGGATTTGCAAATATGAACATTAGATACTCTGTTCGTATCAACTTTCGTGGGGAATTTGGGTATGAAAAAAGCTCTCGGTTGCACTTAGGTTAATGCTGGTACTGAAATTCAATTGTCGTAATTCAGTTGTAGATATAAAACAAGTCGATGGACGCCGGAAACGTATACATAATTGGAAGGATTAGCTTAGTCCATGAAAGATGACCGTTACATATCTTTAGAGGAAAAAACAAGCTCGCTATGAATCTAAATACTTACATTCTCAATTCGGTTTTGCTAGTTTCTAATTATGGCTCGAATAAGAATCTCTACAACAAGGGAGAAAAAAGCAGTACCTTATAGTGTATGCACATGCTTGTGATTCGGAAAGGCTAATCCTTGAAGTTGGTAATCACGTAGTGACCATGCAGAGAAATGAGTAGTCAATAGCTTCCATCAGTAATCTGTTTTATATATTCCAACTCCGTTTTCTGATAGTAAGTAGAGCATTGATTCAGTTGAACCCGCAGGCGTTAATACGTCACGTATGTTATCAAGTTTAGATGTTAAAACTTACGACTGAACTATTTGATAAAGTCACTCCGGAATACATTAGACTTAATTTGGATAGGTGTAGAATGGAATAATACAAGTTAACCAATGAGACGTAGATTGAAGATTACATGAAGACATCATCCATTACAAAGATAAGTATTTGAAGATCTGATTTTCTTCCTATGATTATCACCATCTCTCTATTTATTCATATATATATATGTAAAACAAACGAAGTATCAAAATAAAGTTGCAACTTTAGTACGAGAGACTTGATCATTGAATTTAATCAAAGTGTTGGAGGAATAGAATTCAAGATTAGTGTTCTACTAACTCACTATGTGGTTTTTGAACATAGACTTTGCCTAAATTTATAATAACCCATGGCTGAATAACATAAATTTACTCCTTACTGCTGAACTTTCGAAAATTAATAGATGTAACTTTTGGAAATTATATAATTGTAGTTGCTAAAAATCTAACAACTACACCCAAATAGGCATAAACCCACTACTAAGTTAAAACATAAGTAAAGATATATAAGAGAATGAACTTCCACTTCATTGAAAGAATTTTCAAGTTGGGTCCAAGATGGGATCCTTAGCTTTGAGATTGAGGTCACATATTTACATGCTTTGAGGGATCACCTCCTAGATGACCTGATGCTCTTTAGGGAAGTATATTAGCTAAGATACATATATTCTATCGTATTCCTAGATTTTGACTTGGGATTGACGCCTACAACTAACACTAGCCCGTTGGGATTAGGAGGACATATAAAATATAGTATCCTGTATTTTTTTATTAACAGATTAACCTCGGAGGAAATGGTGAACTTCAGTGGATTCTTCAGCGAAGAGTCTTTTGTTTGCACAAACTTGGTGCGCTTTGGTACTCCTAGTAATTATCCTACTGTAATAATTCTTGTATAAGAGGACTGGTTGGATTCACTTAGTTTTTTGATAGACAAGTATCTTGGGGAAGCATCGGATGGTGTCATTGTTTTGTGGAACATCAGATGTTGTCAAAGTATTGCATCTGTTTGGATGTTAAAGGGTAATTTTTGTCGTACGGACAATAAAAATATAAAAATTATTACTTTATAATGTCCATCCATTTCCCAGACAATGACATTGGATAATAAAAATAATTTTTTTTATAAAAGATCTTATTGTTTTTAAAATAATTTAAAAATAATATAAAATAATGTAATGTCCAGGATAAAAACTTTCATAAATACAATTACTAAGTATAAAATAATCTAAAAATAACTCAAAAAATATTTTTTGGAATTACTATCGGTGGTCCATATTTTTGATAATTTCTTTCGGAAAAAACTACTTTTGGACATTTCTCCGAGGGATGTAAGCAAGCTTTTGGAAATGGGATTGTTGAGCTACATGTCCCGATGGATTTTCCATCGACTTCTGCACACATTGTTAAGATACTATTAGAGAGGATTATATGAGAATAATTTTATACTTTGATGCGATTGGGTTTCAAGATTAAAGAACCAACAACACATTACCACCCTTATAACAAAGAAGGATAATGTGGAGCTGGTGAAGGACAGGAGGCCAATAAACTTGATCAACTGATGTGAAAAAATCATATCTCACATTCTATATAAGGTACTGCCTCAACTTAGAAAGGGTGCAAATTATCCTAATGTTATGGGATTAAATGATTCCTCATCTGACTTTCCCTTCTGGACTTCAAAAATAACCGATAGCTGATAAAGAAATGAATGAAGAAAAGTAATTGCAGAGAGAAGCAAGTGAAGAATATCTTTCTTCTAAACTTTTCATCTTTTGGAAATGAAACGAATACATTGTTTTATATGACATACACAAATATCCAGCTGGATACAGCTGTATCCTTGACCAATCTCGACCTTGACAATTGACTAACACTAATACACCCCCTCAAACTGAGTGCTGTTGAACATGAACATACAGTCAGTTTGAATTGAAATACATGAACTAACTGAAAAACTAAGTTCCTAGTGATATCAGAAGAATGAGATGCACAGACAACAACCGAAGAAGGGCCAAGCAACTGCCGCAACAACTTTGAAAAAAATGGATAGCATAATCCCTTAGTAAACAAATCCGCTAACTGTTCCTCACTGGCCACATGATGCAGTTTGAGAAATCCAGACGCAATCAGCTCCCTAACAGCATGATAGTGAATCTCTATGTGCTTTGGCCTGGCATGGAAAACAGGATCAGTGGCTAATGAAATAGCACTTGTATTATCACAGAACAAGTGAACTGTACCCTGCAAAGATAAATTCAGTTCTGTCAATAGATAAGAAATCCACTGTAATTTAGCAGCAGCCACCGTCAAACACTTGTATTCTGCCTCAGCAGAAGATTTAGAAACTGTAGGTTGCTTTTTAGAAGACCAAGCAATAACAGACGATCCCAAGAGAACAACATAGCCAGAAGTTGATCTTCGAGTATCAGGACAACCTTCCCAGTCCGAGTCTGTGTATGCTGTCAAGCTCTGTAGATTACCAGCCCTTAATGTAACACCAATTCCAGACTACCTTTCAAGTATCTTAGAATTCGTTTAACAAGTAACATGTGAATATCAGTCGGAGATTGCATAAATTGTGACACGTATGTAACAGCAAAACTAATATCTGGTCTGGTAATGGTAAAGTACTGAAGACTACCCACCAGATTCCTATAGACAGTTGGATCTGTGAGTAAGACCCCATCCTTAACTGAAGCTCTATTTGCCTTTTCTACAGGTGTGGAACAAGACTTACACTCTAACATGTATGCTTTAGCTAATAAGTCAAGGGTACACTTTTTCTGGGTTAACAACATAGTATCACAGGTTCTTTCTGCCTCAATTCCAAGAAAGGAACTCAGATTCCCTAACTCTCTCATGGCAAACCTTTTGTGTAAAGCCTGTACTAAATCATTCAGTAGTCCCTCTGAACTACCAGTCAGCAATATATCATCCACATACACTAACAGGAAGAGCATATCAGAACCCAATTTGTAAATAAACAATGAGTTATCAACCAAGGATTTTAGAAAACCATAAGACAACAGGAAGGTACTAAAGGTTTGAAACCATGCTCGGGGAGCCTGTTTCATACCATACAGACTTTTCTTTAGCTCATAGGATGGATAAGCAGAATTAATGAATCCTTGAGGTTGAGTCATGTATACAGGCTCCTCTAAGTGTCCATGTAGAAAGGCATTAGAAATGTCTAATTGTCTAACATGCCAATGTTGAGTAAGACAGATTGTAAGAACAGTTCGGATGGTTGTAAACTTAACCACAGGACTGAACGTATCATTAAAATCTATCCCCTCCAATTGATTATAACCTTGTGCCACTAATCTAGACTTATATCTTTCCACTGAACCATCTGCCCTTAATTTGACCTTATACACCCACTTGCAACCTAAAATATTCATCCATGGTTCTGGCGGAACATACTCCCAGGTGTCATTCTGGACACAAGCATCAAATTCATGTTGCATAGATGATAACCATTCTGGTATCTTGGAAGCAGTCTGAAAGATCTTTGGTTCATTTGTGGACAATAAGAGAGAATGAAATGCCACAGGAATTGGATGCTTAACAGAAGTAAGAGCAACATGATCAGGAAATAATTTGGGTTTGGTAATCCCTGTATGTGACCTAGTAATGATGCTCTTTTGAGGAATGGATGTAGCAGGAGAATCAGATGGTAGTTCTGAAACTATAAAAGATGGCACAGAAGAAATTGATGAAACAGAAGATTGAAAATAAAAATTTTGTTCATCAAAGACAACATGCCGAGATATGTGTGTCTTTCTAGAAACAGGATTATAGCATTTATATCCTTTATGAGTCAAATTGTAGCCAATAAAAACACACTTCACAGATTTTTGAGACAACTTATCTAATCTGGAATGACCTAAAAAAGGATAGCAAATGGAACCAAATACCTTGAGAGAAGAATAATCAGGTATTGAATGATGTAACACTTCATAAGGCGATTTATAATGTAATAGTTTTGTTGGAGTTCTATTAATTAGAAAAGTGGCAGTTTGAAAGACATCATACCAAAACTCTTTTGGACAAGAAGAATTAAATAACAAAGTATTACCCATTTCAGTGATGTGTCTATGTTTTCGTTCAGCCACACCATTCTGTTCTAGGGTTTTTGGACAGGAAATCCGAACAGAAATACCATTTGTATCCAGAAATGTCCTAAATGGTCATTTGACCAATTCAGAAGCACCATCTACTTGGAAATTTTTTACAGTTGTTGTAAACTGATTCTCAGTTAATTTCTTGAAATGTGAAAAACATGATAAGGCTTCATTCTTGAAAATCATAGGATAAATCCAGTGAAAACGACTGAAATCATCTATAAAAACTATATAGTATCGAAAACCAGACAAAGAAGGAACATGAGATGGTCCCCAAACATCACAGTGTATCAAAAACAATGGTATAGGTACATGAGATGCAGATAACTGAAAATGAGGCTTTTTACTCTTAGCTAACTGACATGGGTGACCAACAGATGAATTTCTGGAGCCAACAGAAGAAGTACCAATATGTTTTTGTGACTGAAGAATATTAGATGCGGGATGTCCTAATCTTGCATGCCATAAAGATGAAGTTGAAGAAACGAGAGATGAACTAAAGGATGAGTGACAAGGAAAAGGAAGGCAAGTAATAGGATATAGATCATTCACCACAGAACCACTGGCCAACAAAGTCCCATCAGACATGCTTCTAATCTCATATCCAAAAGGATCTAACACAAAGTAACAGTGATTGTCTTTTGTGATCTTAGCAACAAATAATAAATTCTTCTTAAGATCTGGAACTAACAATACAGTGTTCAACCTAAATCTAGTTTGACGTTATATGAATAGTTTTACTTGTGCCCACCATAACCTTCTCCTTGCCAGCATAAAAAGATTGTTGGTTTAGTAGATTTCCATCACCAGCCATGTGAGAAGTCGCTCCACTATCCAGCAACCAGGTAGCCTTAGAAGAATTATCCGTCATGTCATCTTCATGAATATTAAGACTAGAAAAGCCTTTCTGTACATCAGTAATATCATCACCAGAAGTAGAATTACTTGGATGTTTTGGAGAACTGTATCTGAAGTAACATCTACTGGCATAGTGACCCATCTTTCTACATATCTGACATTGAACACTTGAATAATCTCTTTGCGATCTCCCAGCTCCAGCAGTATTAGAAATTGGTACAGATCTTGAAAAAGAACTAGTAGATGAGGAGAGATAAGAGTTTCCTGATGTGTTTCTGGTATTTCTGTACCTTCTAAAATTATTACCACCATTTCTTGATCTATGACTAACATTCTTGGTATAGAAGACCGAAGAATTTTGGGAATCAAACAAATCTGCTGATGTCTGATGCTGTTCTTGCAACCATTGCTCATGACTTAACAGTCGAGCCTTAAGTTCAGAGAAATGATATGAGGATTCTCTATTGTATGCAGAGATAAAAAAGTTGTCGTAATCCCTTCCTAAACCATTTAATACATGCATTGTGAGATCTGCATCACTGATCTTGTCACCAATAGCAAATAATGAATCTGAGATCGTCTTGATATGATGCAGATAGATAGTGATTGATTGGTTACCCCTTTTAATGTTGTTAAGCTGATTTCGAAGCATTCCTTTGCGAGCTGCAAACTGTTGTTTGAATGTTTTGTTTCAAGAAATAACCATATCTCCCTCGCAGAAGTAAGACCAAGAACATCACCAGAGACAGTTGAGGAGAAAGTTTCCTTCAAGCAACTAACCACAAAGCGATCAATCTTTCTCCAGTGTACCCACCTAGGATTTGTTGCTGGAAGACCATCTTTCATTATTTCTGATTGTGGCTCTGTATCTTCTCCATTAACATAGCCATAAAGATCTGTTGAAATCAAAATGGACTCGAATTGATCCTTCCATAAGAGATAGTTTGTGGAATCAAATTTTATGGAGACAAAGTTGGAGATATTAGTAAAAGGAAGATTAAATGTGGTTGAAACTCAGATTTAAGTGCAGTAACGTTTGTATTCCAAGCGTCTGATCGATTCGCCATATTTATGGTAATAGGCATAAAAGATGTTGAACAATTTTATGATACTTTTGAATATAAATTCTGATGAAAACAAGATCCAAATGTTTTGAATGATTTTATGAAAACTTATGTGTTGAATGTTGATGATTAATCTTCAGAAACTTCAGAAAGAAACCAATTAAATGATCTGATAACAAAGATTTTGATAAAATTGATTGTGAAACAATTGTAGAGAATCTGAAGCAAAGATGAATATTAAAGATGATTTTTAGAAAAGATCATAGAGTAAAAGAAGAGACGAAGAATTGAAAAATAAAATCACCTCTTGCTCTGACTGATCATTTTATAGTGTCGATTGTTGAATTCATTTATTATGGAAGAAAAATTGATCGTTGCTGTTAAGAATACTTACTGGTTCTTGTAAAATGTTGTTGTTATTAAAAAACAGCAGTAATCGAGAATGACCTAGCGTCTTCCCAATAAAAACTCATTGAAGGTGCCATTGATCGAAAAAGACTTAGCGTTTCCCCAAGAATGGCTCTGATACCATGATAAAGAAATGAATGAAGAAAAGTAATTGCAGTGAGAAGCAAGTGAAGAATATATTTTGGAAATAAAACGAATACATTGTTTTATATGACAAACACAAATATCCAGCTGGATAAAACTGTATCCTTGACCAATCTCGACCTTGACAGTTGACTAACAATTGACTAACACTAATAATAGCATCCTATCTGGCCAAAGATTGATGCTCTTGAGAATTGAAGTTGAGAATAACAATGTGGATTTTGTTTGAATTCTTCAATTGTCTTTTTTTTTTTTTGAAACAATAACAAATAATTTGATATAAGTTTAATTTGATTATGCAGCAAAATGTAGATCAAGAGGTATAAAAGTTAAAATCTAGGGGATTGCAATTTTAGGGATTATTTGTGATGCATCAAATTCTCAACATAATCTCATAGACAAAACTCTCCTGGTATACAATTATTTTTTTTATTTTCTTTACGATCTTAATTTTATCTGTTTTGGTTTTTTTCTCTTTTCGTCTTTAGTATGCGTAACAATATTCTTACCGATGAATTGATATACTTCTATAAAAGCTTTTCTTTTATGTAGGTAGATTTTCGATGTACCAAAATAATTAGGTTGATTTGTTTGTCTAACCAATTTCACTTATTTCTATCTTTCTAATGGAGTTTTTTTTTGTATAATTTTTGGTGGTGCTAATTTAGGTTCCAAATGTAGTTATTTTTTGGGATTTAAAATACAAATCAAATGATGGAGGAAAATGATTTTTGTTAGAGGGAGCATAAAAAATGATCCAAGAAGTGTAAAAATAGTAATCAATTCGGTTATTAAAACCTAACCAAATTATTTTTCTGGCTCGGACCAAATTATCCCCACTAATTATATATATATTCTTAATTACCTCCACTGTCACTCCATTACGACACGAAAGACAATTAAAATAAAATTGATCAGATATTATGCTATCACGATCCGAAACTACAATTGATGCTACTTCATCAAAATCTTTACAAAGTCCAAGTTAATTCGTCAACTCCTAATCAAGATTCACTTCTACCACCACCGGGCCCGTCTCATGATTTGTACCCGAAAAATTAACCCAAGACTGATTATTTTTAACATTTTAACAATCATCTCAATTTTTTAAACCTAATTATCCTCCTTCAGTTCTAAATGTATATGTTTTTGATAATATTATCTTTGAAGTGAATATATATTGAAACTACTTTAAATCGTTTTAAACTTTGATTTTAGTTTTTGTTTGAATATTGTTAATTTGATTGATCTGGATATGGATTCACGAGATACATCAATAACAACAAAACTAGTTGTTGATAATGCCGCAGTAGAAATGGTTCTTCTTTTAGTGATAACCCCAAGTTTTAGTTTTTGTAGATTTGAAGCTGATTACTCTTCCCAAATTTGTTAGGTACTGATTTCCCTCGAGTAGATTTCTGAAATTCTAAATCAGACTGCTTTTTTTTTTTTTTGGAAGCGTGGTGTTGATGGTGGTGGAATTGTTTGGGAAATGGGTGTGGATTTCGTGTGAGTATTGGGTGTGTTTATTAAGGACAGTTTGGTCTGAGTAAGAGAAATATATCGGTTAGGTTGTAGTTTGCGTACTCCTCTGATCTTTTTCTACTCTGCCTCTAAAAAATAACTATGAAAGATTTTTGTTGAATCAGTTAAAACTAATTTCAAAGACTTTTTTTGGATTTATGTGAAGATATTTGTTTATGATGATGTACTGTTAAGCACATATTCGTCTAAATTTTTTTATTTTGCCAGGGTACAATATTTTTTTTATGGGAAATTTATAGTGCTTTTTTTCACACGAATTTTTTTTTATAGGATTATCAACAAATTCGAATACTATCTTGGTTAATTTATTGTTCTTATTTATTTTTTTTTGACTAAAAGTTTATTGTTCTTATTTAACTATTGGAGTTTCTATTCCTTCTTGTATGTTTTATTGTGCGAAATTGTTCATTTTTTTATCCATCGTGATCGACTAACAAAATCTTTTGACAAAACATAATGATCGTGTGATCTTTAATATCTGACAACTCAAATATTTAATGACATGACACGTTAATTAATTTTGGTTTGTGTTTGATCGCGAATGTAAAGTAAAACTGAATATCAATCGATGAAATGATCTTCTCTTACCTGTATCTCTGCAATTCTCGACTGGGTACCCATGAAGCCTCCATCCTTATTCTTAAATACAACAATGGATGTAAAGTATGTTGGATAATAATTTTCTTGTAACAGAGAAACACAAAAAACAGAGAACTTGAAGATGATTAAGGGAGGGTTAGAATTAAACTACACACACACTCAAGCACAGAGAGGTGAAGTCGCCTGTTCAACAGATTGCCCTTAACTCAATATTTGCCAGGTACACCTTCAGGAAGATGCTGCTATACCTTTTAAGTGACAAATTTGAATTCAGGATAAAATCACCTGATACCAACCCAGCTAGCAAAGCTCGTTGGCCCGTTGTGAACTTAACAGAAGATGAATAATAAGAATGTAAAGCTAGTGAGCAAAACAAAGCAGGAAGATGGTGAAAAGTCATCAGGACAGTGGCTGCGACTGGGGTAAACGAAACACTTAGAAATCTTTTTCTTTTATAGGAGAAAAAAGCTTTTGATTTTCAAAACGGTGAAAAGATAATTAATTTGAAAAAATTTAATCCCCATTAATTTAAAACGGTAAAATAATATTTATGATTTTATTTTTCCATTTAATACAAAACGTAAAATATTTATTTGAAATAAAGAAACGTTTTCTCATTGATGGATACACGTGTGCACACGCCAGGCACACGCCAAGGCTCGCACCAATGGTCACACCAAGGCTCACACCAAGGCTCGCACCAAGGCTCGCACCAATGGTCACACCAAGGGTCGCGCCAAGGGTCGTGCCAAGGCTCACGCCAAAGCACACGCAAGCACCGCAAGCTCCGCAAGCCCGCGGCCTGTGGTGCTTCGGTGCGAAGCACCGCACATGTATGCATTTGCCCACTAGTCCATTTCCCAAGTCCATATCCAATCCACTAGTTCTTTTCCTTATATAGAACGTTGTGGTAATATGCATGAACTTCCTCTTTGGTTTGCCCAATGTGAGACAACCAAAGGTTTCTCATTCACTAAGAAGTGAAAATGGATGGCTATAATTCCACCCAAGTTTGGACTAGTGATCCTAGCACCCATCAAGTTAATTATAGTAACAAAATTATTTTAAGTAATAAAATCTTAATTTTAGCATTAAACCATTTTTATTTCCAACAATCCCCCACATGAATGACGAAACCGAAAAAATCGGAAAATCGAAAAAAAAACAACGAGAAATACCTCTTAAGCAATAGGTGACCATTTGGAATTGAACCTTTTCTTAGTGAGAAGCACCGGAACTACTTGATGGTCAGTGAACGTGATGTCTTGAACTGCCATCGTTTAGTGTAATTCTTCAATAACTCCTTACGCGAGATATCTCTTAAAGTGCTGTTAAGTTCACGCCGTTGTGTCCGTTTTGGTCCTGGACGTATCCCGTTTCTCAGAATGCTCTAGAGAATCAGCTCAGTTCTCATAGGAAGCGACCCACATCCTCATTCAGATAGGTGAGTTCTATCAAGAGTGTTAACTGCTACACCCCATTTCAATCTTAAATTGAAACTATAGAACTCATTAAGACTTTACTCTAAGTCATCCTCACTTGCAGTCACACTATCACGTCTACACCATAGGGAAGGGACAGAGAAAATAATTCTCTGATAGTGTTTAATTTTTTACCCGCCACAAATTAGTTGTCTCATTCAAAACCTTGATCCTGGGATCTCCAGTCACCAAGGTTGAGTATCCTTCATGGCAAGTTTTAATTGATGAGCTTAAGTCCCATCCCCCTCGATGCATTACTAATTATCTCCTTGGACAAGCCTTTCGTCAAAGGGTCCGCGATATTCTCCTTAGACCTCACAAAGTCAACAGAAATAACGCCAGTTGAGATTAGTTGTTTTAGAGAATTGTGTCTTATCCTTATATGAATAGATTTTCCATTATAGTTGTTGTTTTTAGCATTAGCTATTGCAGCTTGATTATCACAATGTATAGATACAGCTGGCACAGGCCTATGCCAGAGAGGAATGTCTTCTAAAAAGCATCTTAGCCAAGCGGCTTCCTCTCCTGCTTTATCTAACGCTATAAACTCGGATTCCATAGTGGATCGAGCGATACAGGTCTGTTTGGAACTCTTCCAAGACACTGCTCCACAGCCTAGAGTGAAAACGTATCCACTCGTAGATTTAGACTCCTCTGAGTCTGCTATCCAGTTTGCATCACAGTATCCTTCCAGAACAGCAGGGTATCTCTCATAACTTAACCGAAAGTTTAAAGTGTATTTAAGATACCTCAGCACTCTGAAAAGTGCATCCCAATGCTCTTGTCCTAGATTACAGGTATACCTACTTAGTCTACTCACTGCATAGGCAATGTCTGGTCTCGTGCAATTCATTAAGTACATCAGACTTCCTATGACACGTGAATATTCAAGTTGCGAGACTCCATTGCCTTTGTTTTTCTTGAGTCTACAGGAAGGGTCAAAAGGAGTACTTGCAGATTTACTATCAAACTGGTTAAATTTCTTCAGAACTGACTCAACATAATGAGATTGACTGAGACTGAATCCATTAGACTCCTTTCTAATTTTCATCCCTAGGATTACATCAGCAGGACCTAAGTCTTTCATATCAAAGTTCTCATTCAACATGTTCTTAGTGGAATTAATGATTTCTAATGTTGTACCTAGTATAAGCATATCATCAACATACAGGCATACCATCACACAAGCATCATTGACAGATTTAGTGTAAACACATTTGTCAGCTTCATTTATTTTAAAACCACTAGAGAACATTACATGATCAATTTTTTCATGTCATTGTTTAGGTGCTTGTTTCAAGCCATATAAAGACTTTTTAAGTCTATACACCTTCTTTTCATAACCCTTCACCACAAAGCCCTCGGATTCATATAAATTTCTTTATCTAATTCACCATTTAGAAACGCAGTTTTTACATCCATTTGATGTATCTCTAGGTTATGGATTGCAGCAATTGTAATTAGCAACCTAATTGAAGTAATTCTAGTGACAGGTGAATAAGTGTCAAAGAAATCTACACCTTCTATTTGTTTATAGCCTTTAGCTACAAGTCTAGCTTTATATTTTTCCACGGTTCCATCAACCTTACGTTTTCTCTTAAAGATCCATTTGCAACCTATGGTTTTGCACCCTGGAGGTAAATCTACTATTTCCCAGGTTTCATTCTGAACAATAGAATCCATCTCACTAATAGTGGATTCTTTCCACCATGGAGCTTCAGACGAAGTCATGGCCTCTTTATAGGTTTGTGGATCAGTTTCAACTAAACAGGTAATGAAGTCTGGCCCAAAAGATTTTTCTAATCTAGGTCTTTTGTTTCTTCTTGGCTCATAAACAGGTTCATCTTCTTCTACCGGTAATGAATGACTAGAAGAAGGGACATCTAGAGGATTTACACGTATCACGCGAGATTCAGTTTTCATTGGAAAAACATTTTCAAAAAACGAAGCATCTCTAGATTCCAAAATGGTGTTCACACCGATTTCCGAGTTATCGGAACTCACAACCATAAATCTATAAGTAGTGGTGTGCTCGGGATATCCTAGAAAGACACAATCAACGGTTTTAGGTCCTATTTTAGTCCTCTTAGGTGGAGGAATAGAGACCTTGGCTAAACACCCCCACACTTTGAGGTATCCATAAGAGGGTTGTTTGCCTTTCCATAATTCATACGGTGATTTTTCTGTTCCTTTAAGGGGCACTCTGTTCAGTATATAACAAGCTGAGAGGACGGCCTCCCCCCACAAGTTCGCCGGTAGTCCTGAACTGATTAACATGGCATTCATCATCTCCTTAAGGGTTCGGTTTTTCCGTTCAGCCACACCATTAGATTGTGGTGAATAAGGATGAGTTACCTCATGAATAATGCCATGTTGCGCACAAAAGTCTCCTATGGGAGTTACGTATTCACCCCCATGATCAGACATAACAGTTTTAATGGTGGTACTCATCTGGTTTTCTACTTCTAATTTATATAATTTAAATGCTTCAAGAGCATCATCTTTTCCTTTAAGCAAGTAGATATGACAGTATCTAGTACAGTCATCTATGAAGGTAACAAACCATTTTTTTCCACCTCTGGTTTGGATTGATTTCATATCAACTAAGTCAGTGTGAATTAACTCTAAGGGATTAGAAACTCTGTGGACATTTTTCTGAAAAGGCTTCTTCGCATATTTTGATTCTACACAAACTTCACATTTATGTTCATATTCCAAATTTAATTTTGGAATGCAGCCAGATTTTGCCAATTTGTTCATTGAATTATAATTTACATGACCAAGTCTACCATGCCATATATTCAATGAGACAACAACATAAGAAGAATCAACTTTATTAATTTCAGTAGAGATTACAGATAATTTATAAAGGCCCTCAGCCTTATAGCCCTTTCCCACAAAGTCCCTACCCTTAGTGATAATCACTTTTCCAGACTCAAAAACAATTTTAAAGCCCTTGTCATCTAGCACACCACTTGAAACGAGATTCTTGCAAATGTCTGGTACATGTAACACTTCATTCAATGTGAGGATTTTCCCAGAAGAAAGCTACAGCGAAACCTTTCCTTTTCCTGCAACTTGTGCTGCAGAAGAATTACCCATATAGAGTTTTTCTCCCTCTCCTACTGTCTGGTAGGAGGTGAACATATCCTTGCTTCCGCAGACATGTTTGGTAGCTCCAGAGTCTACCCACCAGTCCCTCACATTGGTAACTAAATTCACCTCAGACACCATGCCAGAAAATTCATTTTTACTACTTTCAGCTAGGTTTACATTTTGTTTCTTAAAATTCGCATCTTTGCGTTTTCTACAATGCATTGCCATATGGCCAGAAACACCACAGACATAACAAGCTCCCTTAATCTTACCAATAGCAGACTTTGGTTTTTGAAATTTACCTTTTCCTTGAGGACCAGGCTTGCGCTTGTTGTGGTCCATACTGAGTGAAGCAAACTTGTGTTCGATCACATGAGCTTTGTTTGACATGTCTCTTGCAGAAGAGACATTCTTGTCATTTGAGCACAGCAACTCTTCAACTTGTATTTTCTTTCCCAGTTCTATCATAGTAATGTCACCAGTTTTATGCCTTATTCTTCTCTTGTATTCGGCCCATGAACTTGGTAATTTTTCAATCACAGCAGAGACTTGAAAGTTTTCAGAAATAGTCATACCTTCAGCAATGATTTCATTAATAATTTTCTGCAACTCCAGAAACTGGTCAACCACAGATTTTTCATTCAGCATCTTGTATTGTAAAAACCGTGCAACCAGAAACTTTTTACTTCCTGCAGTTTCTGCTTCATATTTTTCTTGCAGTGCAGACCATAAAGTGTGAGCAGAAAAATCATCCTTAATAAAAATCATACAGAGAGTCTTCAAGGCAATTTAAAATATGATTTTTTGCTAAATAATTATTTCTCGTCCAAGTATCTTTTTCCTTGGATGATTCAGGAGTATCCAGAGCTTTGTTATACGGTTTCAGCACTACTTCATCAAGCATGTGGAAGATTTGTATCCTTACCAGAAAACTTATGAGGTCTCTCAACATCAGTCTTTGCCATTGTTACAGAAGATTTGTTGATTGCACAGATATTGAGTTAAGATTGTTGGATAATAATCTTCCTGTAACAGAGAAACACAAACAACAAAGAACTTGAAGATGATTAAGGGAGGGTTAGAATTAAACTGCACACGCACTCAAGCACAGAGAGGTGAAGTCGCCTGTTCAACAGACTGCCCTTAACTCAATATTTGCCAGGTACACCTTCAGGAAGATGCTGCTATACCTTTTAAGTGACAAATTTGAATTCAGGATAAAATCACCTGATACCAACCCAGCTAGCAAAGCTCGTTGTCCCGTTGTAAACTTAACAGAAGATGAATAATAAGAATGTAAAGCTAGTGCGCAAAACAAAGCAGGAAGGTAGTGAAAAGTCGTCAGGACAGTGGCTGCGACTGGGGTAAACGAAACACTTAGAAATCTTTTTCTTTTGAAAAGATAATTAATTTGAAAAAATTTAATCCCCATTAATTTAAAACGGTAAAATAATATTTATGATTTTATTTTTCCATTTAATACAAAACGTAAAATATTTATTTGAAATAAAGAAACGTTTTCTCATTGATGGATTAGTGTGCACACGCCAGGCACACGCCAAGGCTCGCGCCAAGGGTCGCGCCAAGGGTCCCACCAAGGGTCGCGTCAAGGCTCACGCAAAAGCACACACAAGCACCGCAAGCTCCGCAAGCCCGCAAGCCCGCGGCCTGCGGTGCTTCGGTGCGAAGCACCGCACATGTATGCATTTGCCCACTAGTCCATTTCCCAAGTCCATATCCAATCCACTAGTTCTTTTCCTTATATAGAACGTTTGTGGTAATATGCATGAACTTCCTCTTTGGTTTGCCCAATGTGGGACAACCAAAGGTTTCTCATTCACTAAGAAGTGAAAATGGATGACTATAATTCCACCCAAGTTTGGACTAGTGATCCTAGCACCCATCAAGTTAATTATAGTAAAAAAATTATTTTAAGTAATAAAATCTTAATTTTAGCATTAAACCATTTTTATTTCCAACAAAGTATAACCCCTACTTTCAAAAACCACCACCTCACTGCTACCAAATCCACAACAAGAGAAACCACAAACCTTTCCACTGCCATAGCTTTCACCAGCACTATCAACCCCATTCTATATAAATCAACAAAAGGACCGATTTTGCTCATCATTCATCCCATTTCAATATCAAACTTTTCCATAACTTCTTTTAAACTATTTTTTCTAACCCTAGATTTGATTAAGGCTTGACAAAAATTTCATAAGAAAATAGGTCTATTATCCAAGTATTCCCAAAATATGATTTCATTGGACGAGTAAATATTAGGAACGGGTGAAATGAACATATAAAATCCTAGACAATTATATCCCATGTCTTTATGATTTTCCTTTGTTTATCCTTTCTCTTTCCAAATTAAAAACAAACCACAAAAAAATTCACACCTTCCAAAATATATATCCGATTTTAATAAAATTTATATATTTGAAAATGATTTTAAATGATCTTCGAAACAAGATCCATTGTTGATGGTAAATTCGAAAGTTTTTTCGAAATTAAATAACTATGATGAATCTGGTTGCATCCTGGCTTAACTAAGAAAGAATTTTTTTTCAAAAAATAGCTTTGATGAAACTGGATGCATCCTGACTTGAACTAAAAAAAATATTATTCAAAAAATAGCTAGGATGAAACTAATAACATCCAGCCTTGAATTTTGTTTTCATTCATGTTTAAACAAGTATTAGATTGATATCATCTTGTTTTAGATGAAACTGGTAGCATCCTGTTTTAGATTTAGTTAAATTTGTTTTCATCAATGTTTAAACTAGTATGAAACTGGTTTCATCTTGTTTAGGTTCAGTTGAATTTGTGTTCATCCATGTTTAAACTAGGATGAAACCAGTTTCATTTAGGTTTAATCTGTGATGTACATGATTTCATAATATTTATACTAGGATGAAACTGGTTTTATTCAGGTTTAATTTATGGTGTACATGGTTTCATCCATGTTTAAATCCAGATAATTATACTAGGATTTAATATGTGATCAATGGTTATTATGAAGGAACTGCGATTTAAATTGTCGTAGGAAGCAAAAGCAAGAAAAACACCAAATTAAGAATAGGTGCGATGCGAAAATGAAGTGTATTTCAGTAATTTTTTATGCATGTTTCCCCCTTTTTAACAAACTGATGACTTGGCAAGATGGCGGTTCTAATCTGAGGTCCTTTTCGTATCGTCCTAACTGGCGTTAGATTGTTCCGGTGTTAAACCATCTAAAGCCAATTTTTTGTTTGTTACCCTTTCTTCTTCTTCCTTCATTTTTTTTTCTTTATTTCTTTCTTTATGCCTCTTTCTAAAATGAAAATCGGCTGATAACCCTCATGCATTTTGCTTTGCGTTTTCTCATCGATTGGGGTTAAAGAATAATGGTGCACAACCCAGAAGTTTAATCTTTCTCAGTTGTTTAGAATTTTAGATACTTTAACCTTTAAGTTTTAATTAATATCTTTAATTAACTTTGCAAATCAAAAAAAAAAAAGACTTTGTTTGATCAAAGAGAATTCCATATTTGCTAGCAGCTCCTCGTCGATTGATTTTTCACCTAATTGTAATTTTAGATTAAGAAGGGTATATTGGTCAGCTATCTTAAAAATCAGTTTCACTATTTGGGTGAAATTTTTATTTTTGAGTATGAAAAAAGTATCTTTAAAATTATTAGGTATTAAAACAATATCTTAATTTATCTGTCTTCTAGACCCATAAAAATAGATCTAAGGATTATTCAACCAACTTATTGAAATTTCTACCACTATTTAATCCCGCTATTCCCTTTAGTAATTAATTTAATATCTCAGGATTTTGATCAATAATAAAGGTCTAAATAATGGACAATTCATTTTTTCCAAGTTTGATCATAAAAGATATACATACATTTTACTGGAAATTCTCCGTTGTATTGGTGTTGTCTTTCCCGTATTTTCAACTCAATTGTTTGTGATTAAACCAAAAGCATCCTAAGAACCAAATTTTGTATCATGTCATCAAAAATATTAGCCGTTACATATATTAGATCTGACGGTTATTGTGTTTTGTTCAAATCTTCTGTTAACCGTTCGATTTTAGGAAGTTTAGAAAAATAATCTCCAATGAAGATATGTTTCAACAACAATATAACAATATGTACGTGCCTATCTGTGAGAAATAATTGGATAAAAAATTAAAAAGTATGAAAATTAAAACTAAAAACCGGCTAATTAATTGGTTGTACATGAGACTAGGATCTTCACATTTTTTTAGAGATCCTCTAGTTTAGATATCCATATGACTACTATATTGCACCTAATTAGCTAACCCTTAGATTTACCCTGAATCCTTACATTTACCGCTTACATTTCCATTGGTAAAATGTTACAAAAACTCCTATGTGGCCACAAAATAAGAAGCACAAACAATGGTGCCCGATTAATTAGCCTAGGAGGGTAGAGGTCTACAGATAACAAATGATAATTATCTGGTCAACCAAAGCTCAAAATCACAAACTAATTTCAATGCTTGATGAAGGTTGAAATGGACAACCTTTGCATCTAGTTGCATGGCTCTAGCCAGGTGTATAAGTATGGACCCTCACGAACCCCACTAGCATATCTTTCTTTTCATAATTTTGTTCCTTTATTTTGCTATCACATAGGTCCGTGCCTTAAAGACCATGTTGTGTTGGATCATGGATGATGACCATTAGCTAGCTAGGAGGTCCACTGGGCCAGGACTCCATGGTGCACTCTAAATTCGCAAGCATTGGAGCCAGTTTTCATGTTCTCCCTGCATCTATACATGCATGCTACTACTGTTAACTTATTAAGTGTATGTGAAATCATATGATACTGACCCAACATGTATCGTAATCTACCTCTCAATTCACATGCTTCGACTTGATACAGGAAACAGAAGCGAGAATTTTAAGCTGGAATCTTAATATTGTCTCTGAATTATGTTGAAAAGTCTTTCGATATAGTAAGGTTAGCTAGAATCGAATTTGTAGTAGGTAGGGCAAATATTATACAGTGAACAGATAGAAATTTTCTTCTTCTTAATTTCTTGAGAACATAAGAAAGCAACTAAGGATTTGGGCACTTCCTCGCTCGATTGCCACTGCTCTTTACATTTGGCCTTATCCTTTGACCAAGTCGAGAAAACATCCAGTTATCAGAGCTCTGCCTATAGCTATTCTCTGGTCCCTGTGGAAGAAAAGGAATCACAGAGTCTTCGACAACAAATCTCTCACTACTGTAAAACTCATCCAGAAAATCAGACATATGATAGCGTTCTGG
This sequence comes from Papaver californicum, assembly GCA_023531435.1. Lineage (NCBI taxonomy): Eukaryota > Viridiplantae > Streptophyta > Magnoliopsida > Ranunculales > Papaveraceae > Papaver > Papaver californicum. Next base: position 664,329 of record JAJJMC010029998.1, read on the forward strand.
CTCTATCTTCAACCTGTTTTTCGGAATACGACTTAAAGAGTTCTTGCTCAACCGGAAGAAAGTGGTTTTTGAACAACCTTGAGAATTCAATTATGCAGTTATGAAACTG
>JAJJMC010029998.1:664447-690156 GCA_023531435.1 Papaver californicum
TTATTTTATATTTTTTATAGTTATAATTTTCTAGATATTTAGATATTATATGTGTTGTTATATAAATATACGACATAACGAAGATAAAATATCAAAAATTGGTTAGAATAAACACTCTTTTATAAAATATACACAAAGTGTGTCGTATTATGCCGCATTATATAGTGTTTTATACATGTTATAACGTGTTTTCTTAGCGTGTTGTGTTGTGCCACGTACTAATTCGTGCCACGTGTTATGTTATGCCACTGGACCTATTAATCTGATCCAGCACAATACATAAAACTACCGTGTTATACTGTGCTGGACTATTTACACGCCGGGTTGGCACTCCCAATTTATACCTCTAGTTCCACCCACCACCCCTGTGGCCTTGCCATTTCTTGTTCTTAACATTAGAATGTTCCATTGAAATATAATATGCTAACTGCAGAGTGGAACCAAGAAATGTTCCAAAACAATTTACTATGTCGTTTAGTTAATACTCCTACTATGTGTAAACCCTTTAAGCAACATGTACTACATAAATAAAAATCATCAATGGAGAAAGAATGATAATTTAATCAACAAAATAAACAGAACCCGCAAGGAAAATACACTCGATAAATCATAGATGTACAGGTACCTCCCTCCAAAATGCAAATGGTTAGCATCGATTGAAATCCACTAATGATGTAGAGGAAATGAAACATTAGAGTAATATTCGCCTATAAGGTACAATAATGTTGGTGATAGATGTTGTCTATTTTCAATAAAGAGGAGTTATTAGACCCGGCTTTTGGGTCTTGCCATTTGGTACCAAGTATTTATGAAGGGATCTTATTGGTTCTCTCTCTTTCTCTCTCAGTCACACATGATTTTTAAAGATTGCAAACTAGCTCTAGATGGATTGTATACATTGCTTGGCTTAAGATCAAACAAAGTGGACAGCCAGCTAAAAAGGATTTTAATTGATTTTAAAAAGTCAAAACACTTCACATGTTATGCATTTAAGATACTCCATTTGCTAATTTCCAATGCACAAAAATGCATCTCTTTTTCCCTTCTTACTGAATAGACAATTCAGTGACCAGAGAGTAGTGATGAAACAGAACAGCACTTTGCAACAGAAAAAGAAAGAATTTTCATGGCTTGGTAGGAAAAACAAAGGTATCCTTTGATCTCTGCTTCCTTAGATGTAAAATGATATCCCAGCGGAATTAAATAAACCAAACTGGGGTGGGCTTGCAGTATTTATCATCTGTCATGTTGAGGGACCTTATGTTCATTAGGTCTCTCTCCAAAATTGTAGTTTAAACTTTCAAACAAGTGGCCAAAAGAATGTGATTATAAGAGCAACCGTTATGAGATATGGTATGCTTTCCAAATGAATAAGGGTGTATCCTATGGAATGAGATTTGTACCATGGAAAAGAAAAATAATACATTACACGGATGATGATTTCTCGTTTGAAAAAAAAAAATCATTTGGATGGATGATCATCATTATCCGTCCAGATAAATAGTTAATTATTTTAATAGTAACTAACCTAGGTGGGATCTGCGTTTTTAAAGTTTAACATTATAAAATATCCAGAGGGGAGTGTCATTACTTTTCATTTGGACGGCAGAACATCACCTGTCTAGTGTAAATTGTCGTCCATTCCATTGATCGAACGAATGTTTGAAATAGTTGTACCCATAGTGGCACCAAATTTGATCAAATTTAGTACACCTCTTCAATTTGAGTGAATGGTCTCACTCCATAACCCTTGCTAGCTCTAAGTATGCCCCTATGATCGTGCAAAAAATAGAATAGCACAGGTTTAAACGTGGTTCAAATAACACTATCAGAATGATAAGTAGTTGATATGATATTTATCGTAGATCGCAAGAGCACGGCTGTCGATGCGACAATATAAAAATACGGTTTCGTTCCACAGGGATTTTGGAATTGTAATTTCTAGTTTTTAGTCAATTATTGTGCTAACAACAAATTGAATGGTGATTATATTCTAAAATTCTAAAACACAAAAAATAAAACTAAAATTGATTTACAAGTGAAAGAAAACCTAGGATGTTGAGATTCCATCACAATTATGTTTACTAGATTTTTACACCCATTTTTTATAATTTTCTCAAAATAATACTCAAAACGATTTCGGACAAAATGTTTACGTTTTGGAAAATATGGAATTCTAATCTAATTACTTTTCTCAAAAGATTAACAATTTACTTCACTATAGAATACTATTCTCTAGAAGAAAAAAATTTAAACGGTTATTAAGCATCAAAGGACACATGAAGAAATTATTATCATGATCAATCAAGAAATAGGACAAAGAGAATTGTAATAGAAAATAACTAAAACATGCTAGCAAACACAGTATGAATTCTTCTCTAATCCTAGGTGAGGGTTCTAGCTATTCATGACAAAAAGGGTAGAAGAAAATAGAGAAGAAGTCATTTACTCATGGTTTTATGAAAGAATTACAATAAAACACTGACCAATAGTAACGTAGAAAGATTAAAATCTTTTAATGAATAAACGACCGCTTTGATGAGCCTTAAAAAAAGAACAAACTTTCTTTCAATTAAAAGTACAAACTGTACTATTCCAAAAACTGTTGCTAAAACCGTTAAATACAAAAGAATTTGTAACAATTTTAAACGACAGTTTTATCCTATTTGCAACAGTTTTTTCATCTTTTTCCTCTCAACCTGATGAACTCTAGAATTTTGCAGAGATTTTTTTCTTAGCTTTTCTGGCTCACGTTAGCCTCCTCCTTCTCTTCTCTCGACTCCCTATTTATATTAAAGCCTTCCCAACACATCAAATTTCCCATTCAATGAGAATCATCTCAGCAGATCAAGATATTAACTCTCGATGAGATTTTCTTTCCTTCTTGATGATTCTGTCCTGAGTAGTATAGAAACAAGATCACGAGAAACATGAAAGAAAATCCCATGTTTCTCGAGATAATTTTTATAACTGTTTTTGAGAAGAAAATATTTGTCGAGAGATTTAGTACCTTAATGACCAAGAATAAATGAGATTTTTTTTAAGTTTATTAGGCTTGATTGCGTGTACAACCCCTTTGAAGATATTCTTGTTTTATCCAACGAGAAATAACCAAAAATTATTGTAAGAAAATCCTCACAGATTCGTAAGTACGAGAAAAATTCTCCCGCCAAGATTTGATTTTAAATTTGGAAGTTGGGTGCCTTTCTAGGGGGTGCCTTTAATATTTTTTTCTGGGTGTCGTTAACACTTTTTAAGCCCATTTTTCCTCAATTGTTTATTCTTCAAAAATACCTACAAACATAATAAAACACAATAATAAGCACTAACAATAAATAGAATTGAGACAAAACAGACACACAAATGACTCTATCAGTAGTTAAATGGAAGGACTCTTCTCTGAGCCTCCTTAATTGTGTTGAGTTTTTTGGGCCTTTTGCTTGTAATCGTTCATTATTTTGCCATTTTCTGGAAAATTTTCTTTACCGAGCAAAAATAATAAAATAAAAGACCAATTTGCCGAACATGTAAAATGTGTTCAGCATAAACATGTCTAAATCAAATATGTGGCCAGCTGGAAATGGATCTATTGCCCAAGTATCTTTAAAATACGGTTCTAGTAGAAAAGTAAAGATTAGGGATGACTGAAGTGGACATCAAAAATCCTAGACAATTATGTTCCTCATCTTTATATATATATATTTTAATCATTTTTTCTCTCTAATTTAAAAAAAAATCACATAAAAATTCATAACTACCAAAGTGTATATCTACAAAACAAAATCCGTTGTTGATAGTAAACTCAAAAGTTTTTATTTTTGAAAAATATATAGTCAGGATGAAACTGGTTACATCTTGGCCTAAACTAAGATAGAAAAATTATTTAAAAAAAAATTAGGATCAAACTGGATGAACTCTGACTTAAACTAACAAAAAGAAATTATTCAGAAAATAGCTAAGATGAAACTGGCTGCATTCTGACTTAATATAAAATAGTAAAAATTATTTTAAAATATAGTAGAATCTGGATGCATCCTGACTAAAACTAAGATAACCTCGACTCATTTTGACTTTGAAATCTATACTACCACTTGTTCCATAAAAAAAATCTAACACAACCACCACCATTACCAGTATTTTCAACTGCAACAAACACCACAAAACTGCCACCACCACTTTCAATATAAACAAATAAACAACAAACACCACTATCACATACAACATAAAAATAAAGAAATATATAAATATGCAGGATGAAACCAGATATATCCTAAAGAAAATATGTTTTTTTATTAGAATATGCAGGATGAAACTAGATATATCCTGACGAAAATATTTTTTTGTCAGAATATGCAGAATGAAACTTATTTTATCCAGATTTAAACTAAATTGAAACTGGATCCATCTAGGCTTAATCTACAACTAGTATTATTATATATCACTAATTATCTAATATAGTCAAAATGTAAGAAATGCAAACCAAAGACGACAAACACCAAAACCAGGTGGAGCAGCCTCCAAAATAAAAAAAAATAAAAATCCTCAAATGAAACAATTTTTTTTCTTAAGCCTAAAAATAATAAACCACATCAAATAAAAAAGTCATACCAATTACCAATCCTATCATAACTTCACCCATATCGAAATTATGCATAACTTAATGTCCACTAATGTTTCTACCACAACTGGTTTTAAATCCATCTAACTTTTTTTATATTTCTTACATTTTTTTTTATCAATTTTACAAATTCAAACAAAATCCTTAGATAATCAAATTTCAAGCAATCAAACAAACCATATAGATCGATCTCTGTGATGAGGATCCAATAGGATTGGTGCGATGACCATATATAGTCAGCTTCAGGGGCGAAGACCAATTTTTCTCGATAGTGGAGATGTACTCAAGTACTGGAAGTTAGCGATGGTGATATCTCTGATCGCTACGATTTTACCATTTTTTTAGAATTATAGATACAGAAAAGTGTTTGTATTTTTATCAAAATAAATCTAGAAGTTGATGAGATGATCATATCATTGTTTAGTTTGTATCATAAGATAGGATTTCATTTTTCCTTATTGTCATTATCGACCTGTAGTGGTACAATACCCAGATACGTGTGTCAACATATAAAAGGGAATGATCATGATATTAAAATGAGAGTGAAGCATCAGAAAGGATTATCTGGTCTAACACTACAGACGATGTATATGTCGCATCAACCCAGGATGGCGACGCGTGGAAAGCAAAAAGAGGAATCAAAGTACAAGTTCGAATAGGGAGAGAAGGAATTAAATGATGCAATAAAGCACGCGTGAGGTGGTTAGTAGCATTTAATGCGCCTGACACAACTCGGGAGAAAGCCTTCGCTTCAGACAAGGATCAAGAGAGAATCCCATTTTGTACTTCGGAAGATACTCGCAACAAAACAATGAAGCACGAAGAGAATCAAAAGTATCCACGAGGAAAGTCTAGGCATGGCGATAGGTGGCTCATACCCTAGCTCTTGAGTCAGAAGAAAACAACTTAGATACACATGTCCAACACTGTAGTTTGGTTATATGAGTTTTTTATCTATAAATACTGAACTTAAACCAACAGAGAATGGGTTGAGTAATTAAAGGAGATAGAGTTATAGCAAGTTTGAGAGAATATTATTTTGATTGTTCTTGAGAAAAGAGTGAGTGCATACCATTGTAAATTTAATCTTTCTTAAAATAAAACCAAGAACTTTACCACCGTGGACGTAGGTAATCATACCGAACTACATATTTCTCTTGTGTGAATGTTATTATTATTCTCTTAGTTTTACTTGTTTATCTACTTGTATAAGAATGGAAGGTTAGATATATGTAGCTAGATTTTGTACAACTACATTTTTGGCGCTAGAAACAGGGATGTATAACATACTGTTGAGCACCTTTGTGGTTTCATTTCACAAACAATAACATCCATGAGCTCCAAGGCATCCTTGAAATCTTTTAAGGCTAAAAGAACTTCTATTTAAGCTAAAATGCTAATGCTTAGTTAAGTATTCTTCATAACTTTCATATCTATAAGCTCCAAAATATCCATGATATTTTGTCTGAAGCTGAGATAAATTGGAGTGACTTAAGATGTAGTAATATTTTAAACTCAAGGGATAATATCATGCTAAGTAGGAAATATATGTGTTTAACGAGGAAACTAGCACTTGAAGGCATGAAGAGAAATTATTGGTTTTTCAAAAAGAGTTTTAAAACCCTAATAGGATGATATATTGCCTAAAGTTTTCCAAAAATTTAAACCCCCTTTTCCCGTCAAAACCCTAAAAAAGATTTCTGTAAGTATACTCATTTAAGAGAACAAAATGGTGGAAGTCCATATGACAATGGGTTCAGGAAGTCACATCCTTAGAATGAAAGTGAGACGTGTTTGAAGCCATAGTCATTCAAACAGTCTGAGCTCTCTTAAACCCAAGTTTTTGAACGGAATCCTAAAATCCCAGACTCTGCAGGAAACTAAAAGTTTGGAAAAACAAAAGCAAAGATTATAAAAGAGCAAGAACCTAGACAAATAGATTTATTGGTATCTTGCTCAAATCCTGATTAAAGGATTATTCCCGGTAACCGGAACCAGCAAGATGGTCAGTTTTCACATGAAAAGTGTCAGTAGAAAACAGATTTGCGCTAAAACATAACTGTAACGAACCTAGTATTGGGAAATGACGTTCTTTCCCAAAACATCACCTGGACCACAACAAACCACTGTTAAAAGTGCAAAATTTTGAATAAGACAGAAGTTACCTCTGAACACTGACATTAAGGTTACCAACTGTCGGACTTAGGGATAAGAATCCGACAAAAGAATCTCTTAAAATATCCTTTATTTCCTAAAAAAGGCTATACTGATTTTTTGTTTATCCTCTTATGAACATAGGTCATCGTTGGAGAAAGCACGACTCGATGGCAAGTTTATCAGCACCAACCCGACATCTGCGAAGTCGAACGGCAGCAGAAGTAAGCCTACATGAAGGACTAACAACGTCGGGACAGGACAACAACCCAATCCGAGGCAGCTCTTAAGAATAGGGGAACAACCCGAGATTCCACTATTAATTGAAGAAATCCACCCTACTTAGAGAAATAATGGACCTAATATGGAAAACCAGATACCAAACGAAGAAGAGTACCCCCCAGATCGGTTATCAACCTCTGACAGTGAAGAAGATCAGGCTAGAAGAAGAGCCCATAAAAAAGAGCATAAAATGATAGCAAAGATAGCACGAAGGACATCATCCGAGGAAGGAGCAGAAAGATATCTTCAGATCATATGTTGGGGAAAAGACAGATTGTCGAAGGAAATAGTTCTCTAAGGAGGGACAACCCCTCTAGTCACGAAAGAAAGGATGCAACTCTAGCCAGAATCCTAGCAAATCAGCAGAGGCGATAAGAAATGATGACGGTACTTGAACAAAGGAAACTAATCTTAGAACAAGAGAATAATTTGCTTCGTGACAGAGGAGCGAGACGCAAAAGTTTGCCAAGAGAATACCCAATGGAGGAATTGAGTGATAACAAACAATCAGTAGCAAGTGGTACTGTCCGAACAACCCCTAGTATGGGTAGAACACCCGAGCTAGTTCCACCCAGAGAGCCAGCTCCAGAACCTAATCTACAACCCATGAGATACTATGGAGTCATAGAAGATTCAATTTCTGAAGAAGAGCCAAGGCAAGAAAATCGAAGACGTGGTCAGACCATGTCCAAAAAAGTCAAAATATGGAGGCAATGATTAAGAAGATGGTAGGCAAGGGAGATGATGATAAGCTAGCTGAAGTTATAACAAAGGCTGAAAAAACACCATTCACCAGAAGGCTAACAAGAGCAGAGTTTCCCCCAAAATGTACTCTATTAACCCTCATGTCACGATTCGACGGGACGGGAGATGCAGTAGAGCACATCAAAATGTATAAGATGACCTTTTTGAAACGAAAACATAACGATACGGTGATGTGCAAGTTCTTTCTTGCGAGTCTGGATGGCGAAGAAAAAACCTGGTTCAATTTACTATCGGAAGGATCAATCGGACCCTACCGAGAATTGACTGAGATTTTCTTGGAAACCTATATGCATAACAGTGGTACAAGACCCCGGGTGAGCAAGTTGTTTACGCTAGCCACATGACTCAAGGAATCCCTCCAATCTCTCACAGATATATGGCAAAAGTTATGTACTGAGATTGGAAAGGTACCAGTTGAACAACAAGTTTGAGAATTCCCTGGGAAAGATGGACCCGATCTATGTGGCCATCTATAACGAGAAACCTTATAACCCTGAATAATATTGGTAAATTTCAAGAACATTACATTGATCTCGAGGAAATACAAGAAGGAGTACAGGAGATACAAGTTCAAGAAGCAACGAAGGTGAGAGAGCCAACTCGGACTATAAGCATTGCTCCATAGCCAGAAGCTAGGAGGGTGGAAAACAGGGAGAGCGATTTGATAAAGGTCCAACCTCGATAGTATGGGTCCCAAAAGGAAAAAAGGCCTCGATTCAAGGATAGGACATATGCACCGTTAAATGCACTTTTGGAAGAAATACTCAAGGAACTAGAGAAGAGAAATGGCATCCATTATCCCCGAAGTCGAGGAGTGCAGCACGAGGGAACCAAGGATCATCCTGACTACTGTGTTTACCATCAATTTAAAGGGAATTCCACTAATGATTGTCGAGACGTGAAAGATATTGTGCATCACTTAATTCGAAGATGGATTTTTGTATAAGTATGTTCAGGCCCAAATCGCATCAAACGAAGCACCAATGCATCAAGTAAGAATTTACAGAGATACTAGGGTCATCCAATGCAACACGATTTCTCACTCTACAGCTCAAAGCTTTCAACTAGGGAGTGGGATTATGTCACAAATTCACAAGACAGATTACTCGGGGAGAGAGATCTACAGTGTTGCCAAGACTCTACCCATGGAGTTGTGGATGATGCAGCCAATATCGTTCTTTGCCAAAGATATGCTGATGGATGGAGAAGCCCATGGAGAATCCTTAGTGATTACATTGATGATAAAAGAGTAGGGTGTGAAGAAGATATTAGTTGACAGTGGCAGCTCTGTAGAAGTCCTATTCTATGACACCTTCAAAAGAATGGGCTTATCCGACGATATTCTTTTACCCTCCACCTATAGCATATATGGATTCAATGGGTCAGTCACCAGACCCAAGGGCGAAGTCACATTAAGGGTATCGGGATGAGAATATTTGGACATTATTACTACCTTCTGCGTCGTGGATGTAGTCTCGCCATATGAGGCCATAATCGGGAGACCATGGATTGCGGGAATCAAGGGTGTAACGTCAGTATATCATCAGTGACTAAGGTTCCCAACCCCAATGGTAGTGGAAGGGGTAATAGGTGACCCTCAAGTTATAAAGTTCTGCATCCAAGTAGATATCTAGCAGAACAAAGACAGGGGATCCAGGAATATGAGAGAAAAGAATCGGATTCAGGGAGAAAAGCACTAGCACGAGCTAGAGGAGATGATGGCGTTAGCCAAAGGAATTGCGGAGGACAGTAAGGTCCAGAACGTATATCAATTATAGTCCACGACCCCAGTCGAAGAAACCGAACAACATTTTACTGCTTTGGAGCCAACTCAGGATCTTAACATTGGAACATAGGATGAGCCAAAAATGATAAAGATAGGGTCGTTGTTAAAATCAAAACAGGTCACAAATCTGAAGGCACTGCTGTAAGATAACATTGACGTGTTCGCCTGGAACATGATAAAAATGGAGGGAATTGACCCAAACATCTGTTGTCATCACCTGAGAATTGTTCCAAAATTCAAGCCTATTCGGCAGAAGATTAGGAGAATCACACCAGAACTACAGACTTCAGTAAAATTTGAGTTAAAAAAGTGCAGCTAGCAGGAATCATCCGAAACGCGTAATACCCCGAGTGGATTTGAAATATGGTAATCGTATCGAAGAAGAATGAAGCGGCACAAATCTGTATTGACTTCAGTGAACTTAATAAACATGCCCGAAGGACAGTTTCCCACTCCCGAGTATAGATCAATTGGTTGATGTAATTAATGGTCACGAGGCACTAACTCTCATGGATGGATACTCATGTAGATGATATACTAGTTAAAAGCAAAATTGCAATGAAACACCTAACGGACCTAAGGGGAACCTTAGATCAGATAAGAAAGTATAAAATGAAAGTTAATCCTGCAAAGTGTACATTCTGGGTAACATCTGGGAAGTTTCTGGGTTATGTAATTACTAAAAATAGCATCGAAGCAGATCCCGATAAGCTTCGTGCCATTCGAGACATGCCATCACCAACAATAGTGAAGGATGTTCAGAGATTAAATGGATGTCTGATAGCTCTGAACAGGTTCATTTCAAGATCGTCTGACAAACACAAAACTTTCTTCAGTATCTTGAGAAAAGGGGATAGGTTTAATGGACAGATGAATATGAAAAGGCATTCCATAAGATTAAGGAACATATCGCGAAGCTACCAGTACCGGAGAGACCATATCCGAAGGAGGCCCTCATCATCTACCTAGGTGCTACAGCCCTTGCTATCAGCGATGTATTGGTCTTATGCGAGGGTCCAGAGGAGAATCCTGTGTACTTCATCAACAAAACCATGACTGCAGCCGAGAACAACTACACTAAGATTGAACAACTAATCTTAGATTTGGTTTATGCAACACAAAAACTAAGGACTTACTTCCAAGCTCACAGAATTCGGGTCCTAACCAAATCTACCATAGAGTCAGTTCTAGAAAATTCCTCCACATCAAGACGAATCTCCAAGTGGGGATCTCAAATTAAGAAATTTAATGTTTCCTACGAAATGCGCACAATAATTAAGTCCCAATTGATAATTGAATTTTTAGTTGACTTTCCCCTAGAAGAGGAAGATGAGGTAAAAGACATTCCTGGGATAAAAAAAGAAGACGATGAGTCAACAAATCTTCTAGAAAACTGTCATCCACGAAGATGGGAAGTATTAACAGATGGCTCTTCCAATGATGATGGATCGGGTTTAGGCATAGTATTCACAACACCATCGGGAATGAAGATTGTCCACTCCTTCAGGCTCGGATTCAAAACCAGTAACAATATCACTGAATACGAGGCAATGATCCATGTTTTAAGACTCATCATAGAGTTATGATTGACATAAATAAGACTTACCAGCGATTCACAATTAGTAATAAGATAGATAATGGGAGATTATTAGACTCTAGAACCCTGTCTGCCAAAGTACCTGAAATTATATCAATACTACATAAGCCAAATATCTAGCACGAAATGCAGGCATATTTGCCGAAGGAACAACAGGCATGCATATGCCCTGGCTTACATTTGCTCCATGCTAAAAGATCCTACGGTGGAAGCAATTTGAGTCGGAAGAGTCCTCACCCCCTCCATATCTGATATTGAAGATGACAAAGAATCAATAGCCATAGTTGGATTAAGTCCATATGAACCCGGTGATTGGAGAGAGATTATCCATCAATACCTCGAGTTGGGAGAGTTGCCTACGAGCACCACTCAAGCATACAAGGTAAAGAACATAGCAGCCAGCTACCAACTTCGGGATGGAATCCTATACATGCAATCTTTCTTGGGACCACTGCTGGGATGTCTTCGCAAGGAGCAAGGGCACCGTATTTTGGTTGAATTATATTATGGAAATACAGACAACCACAGTTCAGGAAGGAACTTAGACCAAAGAGCAAAGACTATGGGTTATTTCTAGCCTTATATATATGAAGATGCAAAGCATATGGCAAAGTTCTGTGAAGAATGCAAGAGATTTGGGAAGAAGATCCATGCACCCTCAACATCTCTGGCCATTTTCGAAGTGGGGAGTGGATATTGTAAGACCACTTCACGAAGGAACACTCCAGTGAAAATACTTTATTATAGGTACAGACTACTTCACCAAATGCGTGAAAGCAGCTGCACTAAAGCATATTCGAGACAAGGATGTCTTCAAATTCCTCTTCGAGAACATCATTTGCCGATCCGGGATACCAGCCACAATAGTATCAAATAATGGAAAACAACTGCAAGGAACTAACATAGATGTGTTGTTTAACACTTAGTAAATCAAGAAGAGCAAATCTACACATATATACCCCCAGAGGAATGTCCAAACTGAAATTACGAACAAAACCCTAAATGATAATCTGAAGAAGAAGCTGGATATCCACTATGGAGATTGGTGACAACAGTTACACAATGTTTTTTGGGCCTATCGAACTACAAAGATAGAAGCTACGGGGCTATCACCTTTCATGCTCACTTATGGATCTGAGGCAATTCTAACAACAGAGATAATGATCCCCACCACTAATTCGGAGGCCTGGATGAACAACCGCACGTCAGATCTAACACTCGACAAGCTAGATAATCTGGAGGAGACCCGAGAAATTGCATTCCAGAAGATGGAGAATTACCAGAGGAGGTTGCGAAGAGAATATGATAAGAAGGTGCGACCAAAATAATTTCATCCAGGACAGCTCGTCTTAAGAGAAATCCCAGAAAGAGAGAAAAAATGAGTAAAGCTAGCGCCCAGATGGAGAGGTCCGTATACGATATTATCCAAGTATGAGAAGGAGCGTACAAGTTACTTAAGCCAGATGGGAAGGAGATGGATCATCCTTGGAACATAGGGCATTTGAAGTTGTACTATTCTTAAGAGGTAAATCAGGGTTACAAAAATGGGTCATTCGTACTTGGGACTAGGCACGACCTTCTCTCGAGGTGATCTAAGGACTCTGGTACTGCCCAGAGTCGAAGCGGTTACCCAGCAACTAATTATGGTAGCCCCACGACCCACGAGGTCAAAGTGGATCATTCGTACGGTACAAGGCACGACCTTTTCCCGAGGTGATCTAAGGACTCTGGTACCGCCCAGAGTTAATGGGGTTACCCAGCGACTAATTATGGTAACCCCACGATTCATGAGGTCAATGTAGATCATTCGTACTCGGGACAAGGCACAACCCTCTCCCGAGGTGATCTAAAGACTCTGGTACTGCCCAGAGTCGAAGGGGCCACCCAGAGACTAAGATAGGTGGTTCCATGACCTCGGCCCAGAGGTCAATCGATTTGATAAAGGGATCCCTACTCTTGAGTAACAATAAGTCAGTCGTACTTGGGCAACCGAGTAAGCCCCAAGGTGGCCTAGACCATAGAATAGGATGTTTATCTGACTTAAAACATCCCATTGACTATAACCTAGTAATTATGAGATATCCTAATCGGAACATGGCATCGAGCCCGATGATCTTCCTTGTTAGGGATATCGAATAAATAGAATAACATAGTTATCATATGAAACTAACAGAACTACGAACGAATATGACATTTACAGGTTCCAAAGTTGTAAACCAAGCGAGAAAACAGAAACAACAGAATGTATCAAAATCATCCTCAACCAGCAAAGACACAAAAAACAAGCATTTTGGTGACACAACACCATAAAAAATAACGGTAGCATTGTTCAAAACAAAGAAGAAGCAGACAAACTAGCATATAAGCTAAGAAGGAGGAGCACAAGTGTTCTTCCCTGCACTTTAGCCTTCTTCACCACGATAACCTCCTTCACCTTCGCATCAAACGGTCTTGAAATAGCTTCTTGGCCTTCTCAAGCTCCCTCTCATGGTCTCTGTTACGAGCCGAAAGTGAAGCTCTCAATTGTGCGACCTCAGATGCCAAAGCTGATTCAACGTTTTTCCGGTGGGTAACTTCCTTCTCGAGGGTAAACATCTTCTAATGCTCATCTGAAATAAGTAAACACGATAAGGGTTAGTAAATATTAATGGATGAAACAAAATTCAAGGTAAAGACTACATTTAAAACACCTTCAAGGATCTGAAGGGTCATCTTAAGGTTCTCCTCATTTTTAGCCAGTGTAGCTTCAGGTTCACTAACTCTCGAGGCAAGGTCACTACTCTTCCCCAACATGCAGATTTTCAAATGATTCTCGGAGACGAGTTTATGACTATTGTAGGAAACTTGAAACCTTCTAAATTGTTCCAGAACTTGATCAAGATTACGACTCGTTTTATTACAACGATCTAAGATGGGCTGGTTATTCTTTATCACAACCTCTGTTTTACCATTCTAAATAGTCAGAAATCTATGATCAGCAAGGAGATCACGATTCTTAAGCTCTAAATCCGAGCACCTACTCTCGAGAGAACTGATGTAAAGAAGATGATTATAAGCAAGATCCCGAAATAGATCACGCTCAGACTCTAAGATTCGAAGTTGATCAAATCCAGGCCTGAATCTACGAATATTACCAAGTTCAGATTCTGGCCTAGATATTTTATCATCTTTGTTAACTATATGTCGCTTGATATGGTTGTAGACAGTGGTAAATAGAGTATCGTTCACTCGGACTTGTGAAGAATGAATTTTAGATTTAAATTCTAATTCAGCTAGCAAATAAATAGAAGATTATAATAATTTACGATAACTGTGACTCAGGATTTTACCAATAATTAATGAAAATCATAAATTAATTAAAATAAGTGCAAAAATTCATAAAGAATCGAATATATTTATAAAAAATTGTGAAGAATAGCTTCCTCCATTACCTCAGTATTAGGGTTTACTTCATCACGCTCAAAACACTCTTAAAAGATAGGTACATGGCTCAAAAGTGCTTGAGAAGAAGAAAAAATACAAGAAAGAACTGACCAACTGAGTCGTAGAATGACTAAAATGATTTATTGAATAAACGACTCACTCTAGACGCAGTAAAATAAGCATAAACTCCATGTGTATTAAACTTCAGATTTGTCGCAATTACTATTCATAAAACCGTTACAAAAGGTGTTAAAATTGAAAGAAAGGGTAACGGAAATTAACAACAGTTCAGGTTCTATAGTAATAGTTTCTTCATCTTCTTCGTCTCTTCTCACGAGCAAAACTGGATTTTTTTTTTTTGGATTTTTTTAGCTTCTCTGACAGAGCCATCCCCCTAATTCTTCTATTCAACCCCCTATTTATATTAAATCCCCAAACAATCGAATATCTTCAACAATTCTTTGAAAATATTCTCTTTTAAATAAAAATCATTCTCGGCTATATTTTTTTATCTCAATCCTGTTTTCTTTCTTCTCGATATAATGGTTTTTTTGTTTATTGCCCGAGTTAACTCAAAAGATATTGAGCAAGATAGAAATAGAATAACGTGAAGTAGGAAAGAAAATCTAAACCTTACCCTGTTTTACCGAGAGTGACTTGTTTCTCGAGATTCTTTCGAATTTTCCATACTGTCCACATCCTTATTAAATAGGCAGTGTATATACTGTCTTAACATCTTCGAAATCTTCAAAAAATTCATTACAGAAACTTTTCAGTTTGAGAAAAACTTTGCCGCTAAAATCGAAATTCAAATATGTGGGTGTCTTTAGTAATTTTATAGGTGCCTTTATCACTTTTAAGACAATTTTTCCACAAAAGTTTATTTCCCAAAAACACATACACACACGTAAAATAACACAATTAGTACACAATCGAGCACTATCAATATAAAGAATTGAGACAAATTAGACATAAAAATGTGTCTATCAAATACCCCAAACTTATTATTTGCTAGTCCTCGAGCAAATCAAATCTAGAAAATAGAAATAAAATCCTAACTCACTTTCGCAGGCATCGCGCGTATGCAACAGGCCTTTAAACCCCTAGGTGTCCCTAGTGGACGAGTTTTGTCTTGTGATGGGTTACAAGCGATATACCCACAAAACCTTTACTAGAAATCCTAGCTACCCTTGAACGATTGAGGATAGACACTAAACACACTATTTAGTTGGATACAAAATTCTTTGGCCATGGGAGGATTTACCTTGTTTTGAATCCAATTGTTGTACACGAGTTTACGCTCAAGTGTACTAAAATTCATATAAAAAATAAAAAAACTCTACTCAGATAGTCGTACAATGGACCACGATACTCAGAATCTAACAAACCACATCACATGAATAAACCAAGAAGATGGATATGGAGATAGAAGTGTGCGCATGTTGACTAAGGTGAACAGTGTTTCCCAGAATATCTGTATGAAGATCATGCCGAGATGAACCCTAATGGATTGTGATACGCACCCACTGGTATGAATCCTAATTCTAGTATCAACTCAGCTGGTATATACAAGGGCCCAAGCAGTCGAATTATTTTTTACTTTTTTATTTCATCATTTTTTATTTTTTTTCATTTTTCGACAACATGATTAGATCTTTTGAGTCTAAGCGCATGATCCTTGTTAGCTGATTACATGATAGTTCACATGGATCATACGCTCTACGCTTTCTTAAGCGACGGAGAAAGGGATAACACACATATATTGCTTTCCAATTATTATTTTTTAATTATTATTACTGGTCAAGTTCAATTAAAATATTGGGGCTTGATCTCAATCATTCTACTTCATCCTTATGACAACATGACGATACTAGTGCCCCACCAAATCACTTAGAGAAACACAAAAAGTTACAAAAAAATAATTAGAACGTGATATGGTGACGACTCCGAGATATGGTAACTACTATCATGTTATTTCTAACAACCGAGATATGTCCTTTTATGAATATACCATTTAGCTGGGTCCCTCAATTCCTACAACCAAGAAATTTGTTTCCATCTACTTAGAATGGTTAGTGTCATCCTGAATTGTTCACAAGTTTTTAAATTTTGGAGTTTTTGGTACAACTAAATTTTTAAAAAATTTCTCTCTTACCCCAAACTTAAATTGAACATAGTCCTCGATATTCTAAAGATAATGTATAAAAGCATGAACAAAGTAAAAGAAATAGGGAAGGATATTACCAGTATTGCGTACCAAAAACATATGGGTTGCCTCCCATAGAGCGCTAAGTTTAAAGTCTTCAGCACCCAGAAAGGATTAGTCACAATTTATGAATCATACAATAATAATCTGAATAATTGTGGATCCTTGAATTCAATTGAATTTGACTCACTCAGTTGACCACAATGAAATTGGTGGTCATTCTCATGAAAATGTGTCGATTCAAACTTTCTAAAATAATCCCACATTTGGTAAATAAAATATTGGTGGGCAACAAAATCAATCATGGTATAATAGCCCGGGTGAACCACATCAACCAGATGATGGGTTTCTAATAACTGAACGACATGTTTAGGTTCTGAAAATAGTTCTTGAAGATAATCTCTTAATATGGTAGAGGCACAGACATCAAGTCCCAAGTGAGGGACCTTTATAGGAGTTAAAGGTAAAGCACATGGAAAATGATAATCACCACCAAACTTAGAATTTTGGGTGTCTCTAGAAAGACTAGTCACAATATCCCTAATTTTTAGGTCATTAGATTCCCGAAAATGGTCAATTGCTTCTTCTAAGTTATAAGCAGGAGGTGCATCCTCACTCATATCTAAAAGCTCTACGAGTCTATCATCTTCATCAAGGAATATGGTCTTTGAATCGTTAGACTCTGAAACACTAGTCTCGAGATAAACTCGTTCCTCTAAGCCATCATTGTCTTCATAATAACAAGGAAATATTTTAATATTTATAACAATGTTATCTCTAGTTAAATCTTTTTCCTCTTGAATAGGAAAATAATCATCAATATTATTGGGATTGGAACTAGAAACATCATTATTATCGTGAAGCTCAATTGTTGTAAAAATTCCCTCATCATTACGACTACAGATTTCAATTTCCTCATCAAGAGTATCCTCATCATCGTAATAGTATGAAGATGATTGAACCTTATCTAAATAAGTAGTATCTTCTATTCCAACCTCGTCCTCTAAATTAGGTAAATATCCATCATTATTATCAAGGGTAAAATTGGAAACACTATTTTGGCAATTAAATTCATTTTGAGCAATTCTCCTTGCTGTAATTCTTTCTTTTGTCTCTAATTCAAACCTATTTGTATTCTCAATTAACTGCTTGAGGGTCTCTTTTAGAGGCATAATAGGTTCATAAGGAGTACTAGCTCACAACTGCTTGAGTGATCTTTCTAGAATGGTATTTGGGTCATTAGCAGGAGTAGAAAATCCCATCATCTTCATGGAATTTTTGAAAGAAATAGTACTCAATTGCAACTTTTCGAGGGCTTCCTTCAAAGACAAAGAACTCGAATTTTGCTCGATTTCCCGGTTATATGACTGGTGCGCGTATTAGTAATTGAGATCACTATGGTATGAACCATGACCTTCGGAAGGTTGGTAGTGGTCCCAAGTACTATCCACACTATAGTCATAGTACGGGTAATGTTCATTTTGAAACTCAGTCGGATATTCATTGTATTGGCTATAGTAATACCAGTTCGACATTTATATTTAAATTTTGTTAAAATGCACGTGCAGATGCAGGTTCGACTAAGATAGGTAAGCTTAGGTTACCTTAGAAAAATATACCTACAGTCAAAGACTGGTCAAAGGTATAAGGCTAAGGCTTATGGAATTTTGACTAATAACGCCCAGAGGGTTCAATGTACTATTCCATGTATTTTCCTTATATCGGTGCCAAAAGATGCAATAGGTATGTGCACTTGTGTTTTTTTTTTAAAATATATAAAGTAAAATTAAAAATAAAATAAAGATCTAACTAAATATGTACGAAAGAAATCCTAACTTCGTAATTTACTTATTTACAAAATGAAAATCTAAAAAAAAAATAATGAAATAAAATTGGGTGATATTACTTACTTTGGTAGGCAATTTCCACAATAATTGCAGAAAAAATCACCTGCACAATAAAGACAAGAAAAATACCCATGTAAAATCTAAACGAGAAAATAAATATAAAAATAAATAAAAATAAATCCTAAACTAAAAACAAGTCCGCGTCGGCGGCGCCAAAAATTGATATGGTTGTAGGCAGTGGTAAATAGAGTATTGTTCACTCGGACTTGTGAAGAATGGATTTTAGATTTAAATTATAATTCAGCTAGCAAATAAATAGAAGATGATAATAATATTACGATAACTTGGACTCATGATTCCACCAAAATCACTTATGAGTGATTGAAAATATCAATTCTTAATAATTATAGCTCTTTTACGGACTCTATTTCACTTCCAAAGGTAGATTTCTAAAACATTAATCGTAAATCATAAGCATGGCGCATCAAAAACCCTAGGCTAAGCATATACCATCAAACAAAATCATAAATAATTAATGAAAATCATAAATCAATTAAAATAAGTGCAAAAAGTCATAAAGAATCGAATATAGTAACCAAACAATTGGAAAAATTACTTCCTCCATTATCCCAGTGTTGGGGTTTAGCTCATCACGCTCAAAAGATAGGTACATGGATCAAAAGTGCTTGAGAAGAAGAAAAATTCAAGAAAGAACTGACCAACTGAGTCGTAGAGTG
Source organism: Papaver californicum (assembly GCA_023531435.1). Classification (NCBI taxonomy): domain Eukaryota; kingdom Viridiplantae; phylum Streptophyta; class Magnoliopsida; order Ranunculales; family Papaveraceae; genus Papaver; species Papaver californicum. The sequence continues at coordinate 683,863 of JAJJMC010029998.1, forward strand.
ATTAAAATGATTTATTGAATAATCGACTCACTCTAGATGCAGTAAAAGAAGCACAGACTCCATGTGTATTAAACTTCAGATCTATCGTAGTTACTATTCATGAAACCGTTACAAAAGGTGTTGAAATTGAAAGAAAAGGTAACGGAAATTAACAACAGTTCAGGACCTATAGTAACAATTTCTTCATCTTCTTCGTCTCTTCATACGAGAGAACTGGATTATTTTTTTAGCTTCTCTGGCAGAGCTAACCCACTTAATGCTTCTTTTTAACCCCCTATTTATATTAAAGCCCCAAACAATCGAATCTCTTCAACAAATCCTTGAAAATATTCTCTTATAATTAAAAATCATTCTCGACTATATTTCTTTTCGATATGATGGTTATTTTGTTTGTTGCCTGAGTTAACCCAAAGGATATTGAGCAAAATAGAAACAGAATCACGTGAAATAGGAAAGAAAAATCTATATGTTTCACGTGATTAAATCTTACCCTGTTTTACCGAGAGTGAGTTGTTTCTCGAGATTTTTTCGAATTTTCCATACTGTCCAAATCCCTATTAAATAGGAAAGTGTATATATTATCCTAACATCTTCGAAATCTTCAGAAAATTCGCTTCAGGAACTTCTCAGTTTGAGAAAAACTTTGCCACCAAAATTGGAATTCAAATAAGTGGGTGCCTTTATCCAAGTCTGGGGTGCCTTTAGTAATTTTATGGGTACCTTTATCACTTTTGAGCCAATTTTTCTACAAATACCTACATACACATAAAATAACACAATTATTATACAATCGAGCACTATTAATATAAATAATTGAGACAAATTAGACATAAACATATATCTATCATCGTTCCATATTAGCAACGTCCTCTTTGAGGAACCTAATCTCAGTTTTCAGCTCGTGATATTCGTCTCTCCTTTCTCGACTAAAGGAACCAATGACGACTACCATTAATAACCGTAATTCAGAAATTCTAAAATCTAAGGCATCATAGGAGAAACACTAAGATTACAAGGAAAGGGATAGGTACCTTGTAGATCACCAACTTGATTCTCCAACTTCTTCCGCTGAGTCTCACCGTCTTGCACCTGCTCCTTCAATTGATTAATCTTCTCTTGCATTTCCTCAAAAGTGCCATAATTAAGGAGTTGCACATTATGGTTCTGTGGTTACAAGATATAAAAGGTCATATAAAAGAAGAAAACCATTGCATAAAATATAAAATAGAAAAAAAAGTGTACGTACCAGAGTAAGCATGTTCCGATAAAAATCAGAGCCATACGAAGGAACATCTTGTTGCATCTCTGAGCAGGGCAATGACCCGAAAGAAGATGAGAAGAGGGCCCCAAGCGACCCGATAGAATCTCCTGATATGGACAGTGAAGTGGATGTCCGGCGAGTATGAACCAAAAGAAGCTTGGTCTGATCCACCAAAGTTTGACTAGAAGAGCCCTGAGTATGGGTAGACAAAGTGGAGGAAGGCTCCTCCAAAATAATTTTTTCAGCCTTGTCCTCTTTATCTGAATCGTCACTTGAGCGCCCAAGAACTCATCATCCTCGTTATCAGAGATGTTAACCTCAAAGTGCATCTTCGGACCTAAATCATCTACAGCAGGAATGCCAAGTGTTAGTCTCAAATCCGAAACGAATACGGAAGGCTAAAAATAAATATTCAGAATCATACCTCCATCCAGAATCTCGTCATCAGCACTCGGACCAGAGCCCTTCAAATCATTTCCTTACACACCAACATTTTTCTCACCTTCTCCAACAATATCATCATCAACCTTCTTCTCTCTTTCACCAGCCTCGACACTCTGATCTCCATCAACACCTTCACCATCCTTTACAACAGAACCACTCTCATCAATAATAATAATAATATTCTTACCTTTACCAACAATAATACCATCAAAATCTTCACCCTGGTCATCAACATCATAACTCCGGCTCACCACCAGTTTCCTCATCACCATCGTCATCACCATACTCCTCATCAAAGTCATCCGGGTTTTCCCCTTCGGCAGTTGCAGCCCTCAATTTCTAAAAACGGCAGCAATGGTGAATGTTAAGGAAACAAATAGGGGCAAGTACATATACTAAAAAGAATAATAGATAGATAGTATGTGTTACCTTAGCATTCCCCTCTTGCGAACAAGCACTTCTATCCCTTTTACGACTCTTGGATGCCTGCAGAAAAATCTCAGAACGTAAATAATAAAGCAAGTGAATGGTAGGAAATAGAAAAAGAGAAAAATACCTTCTCAAAGTTTGCTACCCAAGGTTGGTAAGGGGCACGATCATACTTAGAAGAATGAGGAGAAAAAGCCTTACTTGTTTATCTACTTGTATAAAAATGAAAGGTTAGATATAGGTAATTAGATTTTGTACAACTACACGACCTATGTGTCTTAACTCGTGTTATTCTTCCGTCATAACATTTATAGCTTGATACAGAGTTTATAATTGGAATTACTTTTGGTTGTCTTTCAATAATACAGTCACTTCAACTCAATCTAACCATTTTTCATTAAGAAACCCAGGTCATTGTGATGCATGTACATAAGTGATGTAGAAAAATAAAAATAAGGGGGGGATTTAGGATTATAAGAATAGTTTAATCCTCTGTTAGAAAATAGTTACACTAAAATATAAAATTGTTAGGTGAAATGGATATTAGAAAAGAAATTTGGGTTTTAGATAATATTTTATTTTATTTGTCTTATACATCCTGAAAAAAAGAATTTAAAGTTTATGTAACCAATTAATTAAAACTACAAAGGATAAACGATCTTGGAAGCGGGCATATCAATAGACGATTTTGGATTTATTATAAATATATTGACTGTATAGGGAAACTAATTTTTCTTGTATTAGAAATCGATAAACCTAGTGCAATAAAATAAAAGATATTAGTTTCTGATACAAGAAGTTAATTTTTTAGTAAACTTTAGTTTATATTTCCTTTGTTCAATATATTCAGGAAGAATCGGTAAAAAAAATTTGATTAAGAAAAAAAAAAATTCTATAAATATTCATATTTTTTTAAAATTTTATCATTTATTTTATTTTCAATACTATAAACATTAACTTAATATCGTAAACAAGTTAAACATTGAATACTAGTAGAAGAAAGAGAATGTCTAGAACAGCGGAGCATATGGAGGCAGGCATCTCGCGTCATCAGAGCACGACGGCAGTGATTAGGTAAGCAAGGTGGAGCAGCTGAAGATATTCGAGATGCTAGCAATGGCAAGATCATGGGTCGAAGACGTTAAATTTGGCTATGAAGACAATTCAAAGAAATCCCAATCTATGAGAAAATCTCAGTCAGACGAGGTTTCAGTTGATTCTAATAATTGGCAAACAATGACAAAAATGGGTTTTTTCAAAACTGGTGCTACAACAGAGTTTCAAGTGGATTGTTTTCATAAGTCTTTCGTTTTTTGTAGCATCGAAAAAAGGAACTTCTCAGATGTTCGAAATTAAAGTAATTACTCGAAATATCTCAAAGAAATACAACATTGTTTAATCTAAATCTGGGGCTTGACGAGGCGTTGTCACTTCGCTGGGAACTTCACTAAAGGATAAATCCAAGAATTTTAGTCTCTCGCTTCAAGGAGGGCCTCCCACTTCAGCTTTTTATCTAAGAGTTCCTACTCTGACAAGCTTGCAGTCCCAACTGAGTTAGACTTTTCCAGTACGTCAACGAAAAAAGATAGGATTGATACACCAGCTTATCTACGGCTTTGGTTCTTAAAGGTTCTATTGGAAAATGGGTGCACTAGACTGCTTCAACCTTCTTCTTTTCTCTATCTTACGATAGTTAAGAGATTGAGTGAGCTCTCCTCACAATTGAAACCTTCATCTTTAGATCTGAATCTGAGGGATAGGCCGGGGAAGAAAAGCCAGCCCCAAGCTGCTCAACAGTAGCTCAGCTCCTAACCGAGTTTCCTTCCGCTGTTGAGATAACGTTGTTTTTATTTCGTCTGTAGCTATCGTTCCTAAGCGAAGATTGATTGACGAAGACGGATATTTTTTATTGGGGATTGGAGTGACCTTGCTTGACACTAAGTACATTATCTGACATGCCCAGCATTGCGGTCATTCTTACAGGCCCTAGCTGCGGTAGTACACATGCTCCAGATGGAACCGTTGGTCCCTTTCATACAGGTGGGACCGCTGGGTCACATCCTCCAGGCGATTCACGGATTTTCCTACTCATCATAGGTGAACGAATACTTTTTATGCTCTTTCCCTGCAGAAGTTGGGGACTAAAGCTGTAACAAATGACCAAGGAAGGTAGAATGAACTAGTGTGCCCGTAAGGAAATACACTACGTTTGGCCGAAGCACGGAAGGAAGATTATGTGGCGACTACTTAAAGTGTTGCTCTCGGGCAGCCTCTTCGCGGGAACTCACTGAGCCAAAGAAGGATTTTCCAACTCGAAAGAAGCTCCTTTGGATGGATATTAGTGCAGTTAGAGGATTCTACTGGTCAAGCTTAGGTTTCGCCAACAGGATTCATATATGGGTTCGGGTTGCTCCACCTATTATGGAGCAAGTACTTATGGAAGAAAGGATTTTCCTTGTTTTGGCTTCCGCCTTGGATTAGGGACAGCATCATTAGGAAGAGTTTATTTCCTCTAGAAAAGGGATCACCACTAGCCTACGTTATAGAATCCCTTCTTTGTGTAATTTCTAGCGCCATAAAATTGGTGCTTTTGTAGTCGATGAAAGAGCTCGAAAACGGCCGGAAACGCTGTTTTTTGAGGAGTTTACAATTTCATATAGAAGATGCTGTTATTTCCTTCGATTGAAGCTACTCTTGGAGAAGCATGCTCTGGAGAATATCTCGATCATGCAGTCCCTTAGTTATTATGACTACCTTTCAGAACAGAGAGGTTCGGAGTAGCCTGACCAAAAGGATAGGAATGGGCTGATAGACACATTTTAGTGTCTAAATTGTACCTTAGTTTCTATTAAGTTAGTATTCGATTTTGCAAATATTACGTGTTTTTATGCTTTTGTAGGTACATTAGAAGAATAAAGATTTGTGGAAAAATTGGCTCAAAAAGTGATAAAGGCACCCAAGGACAAGTGTTATTGGCACCCCAAGAATGGATAAGGGACACCCTAGGATCGTCCGAGTCAACCCAGCAAGTCAACCGGCGAGTCAACCCAGCGAGTCACCGAGTCAACTCAGCCGAGTCGCCGACCCATTCATCGGGTTCTCCTGTTTCAAACAGGAAAAGGATTTGGTTGTGAATTTTGGGTTGTTTTCGACTATTAAAGATAACCCATTGCGAGTAGAGTTCAAAGCAATCAAAAGACAGCGAAAAATCCCGGAAAATCAGCTCGGGAAATCCAATTTTGGCCGGAAAATGGACTCGGTTCCTGTTTGAGTTGGAATTGAATTTGTGAGTTGTTTGAGAGAGTTCTATTAGGTTTAGAACTCTCTCTAGGGTTTGTAGACCCTATATAAACCAAGAGAAGCGAAGAAAAATCAACACAGAAGCCCTAGAGATCGATTTTCGGAGTCACCGGAGTTTGGCCGGAACTGGACAGCGATCCGCTCACCGCCGGTGCTGTTCTTCATCTACCACCGCCTGAGAAGACAACACGGCAACGTCCACAAGTGTTGCTGATTCAAACTGCTCCTGTTTCCTTAGCTTTTAAACCTTTGTTGCTTAGAACCCTTTTTTGTGACGGTTGAACCCTGTTCTGTGACATTTATATACGTATCTGTTCAGCTGTTGCACTATTCTTTCACCTTGTAATCAACTTTTTGAGCAATGAAAAGATGTTTTGAGCAAGTTTTCTTCACCATGAGCTAAGTTTATTTACTGGGATGATGGAGGAGGTTTTTCTCTCAATTTTATGTGGTAAGTCTATTTTTAATTAATTATTTACAATTCTTTACTTGTTAAAATTGCATAGTTTCGAAATAGAAAAACGGTTTTCATTCAGTAGTGGTGTTTTTGTTTGATGGGTCATGCTGGGTTGACAACCTCTGATGTCCCATGCTTGTGATTTACCTCTACTTGTTTGCATAAAACCTATTTTGGCAATATTTGAGTTTAATTTGTTTAAAAGAATTGCATGATTAATCACATAAATTGTTAGAAATAACTGAATCTTGATTCCTAGTTTTCTCCATATATTCTAAAAATCATCTCTAGTTTATTTTCCTGATTTTTAATTAATTAGACTAAGTCCATTATTTTCTAGAATCATTACCTTCACAAGTTCGAGAATCGAACACTTTATTTATCACTATTCTAAAACACATCA
>JAJJMC010029998.1:690166-738270 GCA_023531435.1 Papaver californicum
AGTTCGAGAATCGAACACTTTATTTATCACTATTCTAAAACACATCATGGGCCCATCGAGGAAGGGTGTAATTCGTGAAAAGAGGAAGGCAAAGATCTTAGAATAAGAGCATTACGCCTCACAACATTGTCGGAAACTGGGGATGCGTCTCCCTTTGCAAGGAACGAGGATTCACGATATCCCACTAATGACCAGTTTCCTTGAATGAATGATTCTGAAAAGGGTGCTCTGACATCAATAGCCTGCCCTTGCTCACTGAAGAAACACACGGTTATGACCAGTCCTCTATTAAGAAGTAAGAAGATCCTATTGGAAGTAATCGGTTTATACGCGCGACAGATCTTGCAGAGTAGAAGGGTAGTAGTCTAGGCGTTACTTCTACTGATTCCGGACGGAGCCATATGACGTGGATAAAATGTACGGTTCCTTTGAGAAGGGTGTGATACCACCACCTATCAGGCCCGACGAGCGGTCCACGGAGCTGCATCCTACTCACCTGGTCTATGCACATCGCTCTCCCCAGGAGGTTGGCCGCCTATCCTAGATCTTCCCGATGTCTCCGTCGTTGACGTTCGTCAAGCAGGCCACGTGGATTGGCCAGGGTCTTCTTCTACTAATGAGACCTCGATCCCGAAGCCTTCGGAGTATCTTTTTTATAGGGGCCTCTATCTGTATGGGGAATTCGCTGCTGAAAGATCCCGCCCAGTGTCCCTTTCTTTCTCCCGCCGCCTTCCGAGTATCCAATGACAACTTCTCGATCGTTAAACTCATGCCCGATCGTGAGACTGCGTCAGATGGCACCTTGCTCCGATCTGAGCTATGCATGAAGGAGATCTCCCTTGGTTCTTGCCGGATGTGCTTGATGGTCCCCCATAATACGCTTACTTGGGGACTTCTGACTCCTGCTGTTCCAAGAGTCTCTGCTAGTTGAACCGCGTCCAGTAGACTCCTTCTTCCGCTCGTCCCTCTTTATTAATTTGAAAAGGAGTTTAAGAGAGATTTTTCAGGAAAAGTTTTCTGGAGCTTTGATAAAGATGATGATTGGATTAGAGCATCGAGAGACATCAACCAAAATGGGGAATGTATCAATATTTCTACTTTTGGATTAGAGCTAACAAAGTTTTATTCTTTCATGTTGAGAATAGAAAGATCAAATGAAAACTACTGGTGGTGGCTCTTGAATCAACTATTGTTGGATCTAGTAAGCTTACTCCTCCGACAACTACTCCAATGGAAAATGGTAATATTCTTTTTGAGGACAAGATTGATTTCAAGGTTAAAGGAAACTGGTGATGCAGATGAGCAGGCTTTAGCCTATATGGAGGCTAAAGACCCGAGTGTCGTAATTTAGCTCAAGAAGGGTCCAATTTGATTGGAAACGGGCCAACGATCGTGACATGAGAGCCAAATTCCATCGTTTAGGGCTTCAAACAGGCGTTTTTGCTATTTTAGGAAAGTTTTTGTTTTCTTAATAACTACTTCGTTAGGAATCCGTTTGGGTCGCTGTTTGCGGCAAATAGTTTTATTTTATGAGTACTTTCATTATTCTAGGCCGACCAAAAATAGAAAATTAGGGTTTGAGTCGGTTTATGGGTTTTTTTCATCTTTCCTTGACTAGCAAGTTAGGGTTTTTCCCCAAGTCTATAAAAGAGTGCTCCATGTATTATTTTATACAGTTGAATTTGATTAACAAGAATTATTTTCTTAAACTTTTTCAAGTTTATTCGATTATTGTTTATAGTCGGGAAACCAAAGTCTAAATAATTATCGTTGTTCATAGTCGATATTCCTAGGAATATTTGAAATCTGAACAAAACCTTTCTTTTCTTTCTTATCTTTATTATCCGCTGCATCAGTTGGTATCAGAGCGAAGTCGAGTTTAGGGTTGATAAGATGCCACCAAGAGTAGCAATCGGTCAGGGTCGAGGTCGAGGTCGAGGTCGAGGTCCAGAAGGTTTCATCCCATGGAGATCTAGAGAAGAATTCATTGAAGATGTCCAAGATTTGCTTGGTCGGTTTAACCTTCATAAGGAAGAAGAAAATGATAACGCTAACCTTTTTGCTAGAGGGCATCGCGAAGGTAGAATAAATCAACGAGAGGATTTTGATCGCTGGAAGGCAGGAATAAAAGTAGAGATCCCAGAATTTTATGGTGGTTTGGAACCGGAAGAGTTTCTCTCCTGGTTGAATACGGTTGAGGAAGTATTGGAATTCAAAGAAGTACCAGATAACAAACGAGTTTCGTTGGTAGCGACTTTGTTTCGTGGGAGGGCTAATTCGTGGTGGCAACAACACAAACTGCTACGCAGTCGCAAAGGAAAACAGAAGTTAGTATCATGGGAGAAGTTGAAGAAACACATGAGAACAGAGTTTTTACCACATAACTACATTGGATTGATGTACCAGCAGTTGCAAAACCTACGCAAGGGAGTACGTTCTATAGACGACTACACCAAGGAGTTTTACCGACTCTTTTCTCTTAACGACTTGTCAGAGTCAAATGAGCAAAAAGTCGCTCGCTATATAGGTGGTCTCCCTCAACAATATCAGGATACACTCAATATGTTTGATTGCTGCTCTATTTCAGATGCACATCATAGAGCAAGGCATATAGAGAAACAAGTAGGGCGTAGAAGCCTAAATTGGGGTATCAATGTGGCACCATCTCCAGCAATTAACCGTAGTACTTCAACACCTAGTACTGCTAGTAAACCTAATTCTTCGTCAACACCAAATAAAACCCCAGTTACCACTTTTGGAGGTAGGTGTAATAAGTGCGAAGAATATGGGCACAAAGCCAGTGACTGTCAAAAAACAGAACGAGCGAACAAGATATTTTTCACTGAAAACGACCGTGAAGAAGATGGATGGGTAACTGATTACGAAGAAGATCAGGAGGATGATTCGAACCCTGTCGATGAAGTAGTTGCTGGAGATAAAGGAGTGAACTTTGTAGTCCGAAGAAGTTGTCTCACTCCACGAAAAGATGATGGCGACAGCTGGTTGCGTAACAATATATTCCAGTCGACGTGTACGATCGAAGGAAAAGTTTGTCGTCTAGTTATTGATCCTGGAAGTTGCGAGAATATTGTTGATGAAGAGGTTGTGAAACGATTCAAGCTGGAAACCAAGGCACATCCACATCCATACAAGCTTTCTTGGCTTAAAAAAGGGAATGAGGTAAAAGTAAACAAACGTTGCTTGATTTCTTTTTCAATTGGTAACAAATATAAAGATAAAATATGGTGTGACGTTACTAGTATAGATGCTTGTCACTTGTTGTTGGGTCGTCCATGGGAGTTTGACAAGAAAAGTAGTCATGACGGGTATAAGAATACCTACAGTTTTTTATGGAACAACGTACATATAGTACTTGTACCCAGTAAAGAGAGTGCACCTACACCAACTAATGGAGAAGCTACCAATCTCTTGTCGTTTAAGAAGTTTGAAGATGAGGTAGGAGACGCAAGTGAATTGTATGTGTTGATTGGCAAAGAAGAACAACATGATGAAAGTATTATCCCCATTGCAGCTCAACCTTTAATTAAGGGATTTATGGATGTTTTTCCTAACGAGTTGCCGGACGAGCTACCACCTCTCCGGGATATACAACATCGTATTGATCTCGTTCCTGGATCAAGCTTGCCAAATAAAGCGCATTACAGAATGAGTTATAAGGAGCATGAAGAACTTCGTCATCAGGTAGAAGATTTTCTACATAAAGGATTGATCCGACAGAGTCTAAGTCCTTGTGCAGTACCATCCTTGCTGATTCCAAAGAAAGATGGAACGTGGAGAATGTGTGTTGACAGTCGAGCCATCAACAAAATCACAGTCAAATACCGTTTTCCAATTCCCAGGTCGGATGACTTGTTAGATCAGTTGTATGGAGCAAAGGTGTTTAGCAAACTCGACTTGAAGAGTGGGTACCATCATATCAGAATTAGTGAAGGTGATGAGTGGAAGACTGCTTTTAAAACTTGAGAAGGATTATATGAGTGGATGGTTATGCCATTCGGGTTGACTAATGCGCCAAATACATTCATGCGTATCATGAATCAAGTACTCAGACCCTTTATCGGTACTTTTGTGGTTGTTTATTCGATGATATTCTTCTTTATAGTGCTAACATGGACTTGCATGTTCAACATCTTCGAGAAGTTCTCTCAATTCTACGCAGGGAGAAATTATTTACGGCCATCAAAAAGTGTTCATTCATGACAGATCGAGTTTTATTTCTCGGTTACGTCGTCACCAAGGATGGAATCAAGGTAGATGAGTCCAAGGTTGAAGCTGTGAGAAACTGGACTACACCTACTACATTACACGAGGTAAGGAGTTTTCATGGTTTCGCTTCTTTTTACCGGCGTTTTATTCCCCACTTCAGCACCATCATGGCACCCATTACTGAATGCATGAAAGGAGGAAAGTTTTCATGGTCTTAGGAATCTGACGAATCCTTTGAAGCTGTCAAGACAAAGCTGATAACTGCACCACTATTGGTGTTACCTCATTTCAGTAAGCCGTTTGAACTACACTGTGATGCATCGAAGGTGGGAATTGGAGCTGTTTTAAGTCAGGAAGGACGACCTGTAGCGTATTTCAGTGAGAAGTTGAATGGTGCTAAGCTCAACTATAATACTTATGACGTGGAGTTTTATGCGTACTTCAAGAAGGGTATAATTTGATTGGAAACGGGCCAACGATCATGACATGAGTTATCTCATGGTCTTCAGATTTTAACCAAATTCCATCGTTTAGGGCTTCAAACAGGCGTTTTTGCTATTTTAGGAAAGTTTTTTTTTTTCTTAATAACTACTTCGTTAGGAATCCGTTTGGGTTTCCGTTTGCGGCAAATAGTTTTATTTTATGAGTACTTTAATTATTCTAGGCCGACCAAAAATAGCAAATTAGGGTTTGAGTCGGTTTAGGGGTTTTTTCATCCTTTCTTGACTAGCAAGTTAGGGTTTTTCCCCAAGTCTATAAAAGAGTCCTCCATGTATTATTTTATACAGTTGAATTTGATTAATAAGAATTATTTTCTTAAACTTGTTCAAGTTTATTCGATTATTGTTTATAGTCGGGAAACCGAAGTCTAACTAATTATCGTTGTTCATAGTGGATATTCCTAGGAATATTTGAATTCTGAACAAAACCTTTCTTTTCTTTCTTATCTTTATTATCCGCTGCATCAACTGGTCCTTGAGTCCTCAAAAATTGTTGGTTCTTGGAAACACATTGGGTCTGAGATTGCAAGGCGTTTTGATCTTAAAGGAACCTTCGACATTTTTCCTTTTCATGAATGAAAGGATTTTTTTCTTTTCTACTTCTATTCAGAATATAAACTCAATGCTTCACAGAGGGTTATGGTTGATAGGTGGTTAATTCACCTAATTAGAGTACCAATTTCTATGATTTTTTTGTTATTTTTTTGTATTTTATGTATATTACACTTGTTTACTATTTTATGGGTATTTTGGAGTCATCTGAAGTAAAAGAAGAAAGAAATTATTCAATTGGATAAAGAGGATAATATTATCATTTTACATGCAAGTGTTATTTGCGTCCAACCATATGCTAAGGGTCAACCCGACCATTTAACTAATTAGATTTCTATTGGTGTTTTTGGCACCTCATATTTCACTCAGGCCCTCTAACATCTAGAATCTCTTTTCACCTCTTCTACTCGTTTTTGTAAGTTCACGCTGGCAAGGTTTTTCGATTTCTATGGATTTGTAATTTGTTTTTTACTTGTGTGAACTCTATTATGAGTAGCTAATTTTTTGTTATTGGTTAAGGATTAGTTGAATTTCGCAATGCATGATTCTTATTTAATAAATTAGTTTTGTCTCATAATTATCGTTCATAATTTACCAAAAATATCACCATGTATGATTGAATGGTTCTTTAGTCAAGTGTCCAATTGATTGAACTCATATTCATATTTAGAGATAAATTAGGGTGTGAATATGAAAACGTTGACAAATCTTGATCACAAGTAGTATAGTGTGATTACGGATTGTAGTGATACTTTCTTGTACTCGCATGTAAATTGTGACCTTTGTTAAATTATCCTCGGATATATCAATTGCATTTATTAGCCTATTTTCCCAATCATAGTGCTTTTAGTGGATTAAACCGAATTGTGCTTTTATACTTTGGGTTATTCTTTAAGTAAAATTCATATTTACGTCGTTGTATAAGTGTGATGACTTTAAGAAATTAACGGAATATTCTTACGATCAAGGTATTCAAGGGCTTTTGATAATGAGAGATTAAAACTCAAATCTAATTATTAATACAAGAACATGTTTGTGAATGAAAATGAAACATTAATCAATATTCTCATCACATTCATAACTTTCACTTAATATTAGCTTTCAAATTTTTTTAGTTTAGATAATTCATAAACATCCCCTTTTTTACATAAGACTTTGAAAACGAATAACAACCAAGACCTTTCTGTGAGAAGGAATTCTTTTTTATCATTGTGTTTAATCTATATTTTAATAAGTGAGAAAGTGAAATAATTTTGACGGACACGGCATCATCCAATGGTCTTTCGAAGGAGCTGGGTTGAGGCTTTGTCCATGTTGACCTGAGGTTAACTCTGTTTCATACTCAAACGTTACAGAAGTTATTGGTCTCTCTTGGATTGAGATTAAAGGGAGTCCATTTCCATCTTTAGATCAACAAATTTTTCTTTGATATTGGGCATTTATTTGGAGGGCTCATCAGTATTCATCAATCTACGTTGGATTGGGAGGATCCCTCAGAAATCTGGGTTCAAGTCAAAAGCAGATCCATTGTGGATTCAACTTTGATGTTTTCAGTCCATGGTACTTCTTTTCTCATTAAGATTTGTTTGATTTGTGATCCATCTTTTATCTCGAAGCCGGAATTCAAGAGGTTGAGGATTCAGACACCAACGGAAACTCAAAAGTCGACATCTTCCGAACCTTCTCTGTGCATACCTGATATGGTCAATGGTACCAAATTTGCTCCTCTAACCATCACCGATTCAAAAAAATATGATCTCATAACAAACAAGGAAGAACGTCAGAAGTCTTATGTTGTTGTCATGGGACCAAATAGAAAACAAAGTAAAGATAAGGCCAAACTTGATTACGATCCTATTTGGTTACTAGGAATTACTACATAATCCTATTTGGTTACTAGGAATTACTACATAATCTATTATACATGACCCGTTTACCGTGTAATCCACTCATCTAACACGTTTTAACCCCTAGTCCAAAAATAAGTTTTTGGACTGATTTTCTAAATCGCTGGTCCAATTCACGTGAATGTAATGAAATATATATTTTAAATATTCCATATTTACCCTTTCTATAACAAATGTATAAATCGAGTCGAAATAAAATCTTCCAAAAAAAATTTCTTCAGCTCACAGATCCGATTTCCTCTCTCTCTGCTTCAGTTGGTGTTTTTCAGTTTTAGGGTTTCGATATCAAATCTCCAGGTATTTTTATGTAATCTTCTTCTCTGCACTTATAATTTTTGTTATGTTATTTTATGCTTTTGTTTTTTTCAACTGAAATCATGATAATCAACTTGATTTCATGATTTTGTTGGTTTTCATACACTGAAATTCTGATGATTACGATTTATATGATGTACATTTTGTTGAATTCCATGATGGATCTTGTTTTTGTTCGTGCTTTAATTTTTCTTTTGAGTTTTGAAACTGATTTTTATAATCACTCTATTTTGTCCATTAGCTCGTCGTATTCAGTTTGTTTACATGTCGTTTGATAATAAGTTTTATTTGGTTTTCTTTTATTTTTTCAGGAAATCATGATTTTTGTTCTTTCTACTGGATGTTTTGAATGATTCTTCAGTGCATATTGATATGTACTGTTTTTCTAAACTTTTTGATATATATTGTTTTTATAGTATGCTATTTTTGTTATATATACTATATGGTATACCATTTTCGAATCAGTACATATTTGTTTGCACTGCATACAATATGGTTTTATTTGTTTGTTATGTGTGAATCTATAATATGTGTGATACTTCTAAAATAGTACATATTCTGTTGTACTATAGATTTAGTATTCCTATCATCTTAAAATATATGTTTGATTTTTGTGTTTGTGTTATTTTATTTGGATCACATTTCTTTAGGTTCAACATGTCAGGTGTTGGTTCTAATCCAAATACCTTTTTCTACTCTCATGTATACCACAAGTAACACCACATTGCATATTTGGTTACGTTATCTTCGACTTTGGAAGATTTGAAGTTTACTATTTGTAATGCGTGGAGCTGGTTGACTCCATCAACTAATGTTGTTAATTATGTTGAAAATGGAGTGAAAGTCCATGTCCTTGCTGATGTATCTCTTCAAGGGCTTGTTGCATTACATTTTACAAAGAATTTAGATTTCTTTGAGTTGCATGTTGATGTTGTGTTATCTGATGCATCTAGTTCTTTGAGAAGTGCTGATTTTGACAACAGTGCTGAGTTGGTTTTGAGTGCTAGTAACAATTATTTGAAAGATTGTAAAGAGGTTGCAAGTGTTCTTTTTTATGATGGTTGGGAGAATGTTTTTGAAGATAAAAACCATATCTTCCATGGTGGTGTTGAAGTTGTTCGATTAGCATGTGAGAAATATTGTTTAAGGACTGGATATAAGGTTAAAAAATTGAAGAATGACCTTGACAGATTCACAGTGAGATGCATTAATGAATGTTGCTCTTGGATGCTTCATGCGGTTGCCATGAATGGGTCTTTGGATGTGTTTAAGATAAAGGATTATGTTGGTAGGCACACTTGTGGTGCTGGTTATAGGTTGAGGAGTCCAACTGTTTCGAGGAAGCTTGTAAATCATTTAGTCCATGAGCACAACCCTCTCATAAAGCCGCAAGAGATTATGGATTATATTAAAGTTAGTGGAGGAATCAACATCAAGTATCACCATGCATATCATGCATTGGAGTTATCGCATCAAATGATTTTTGGTGACGATGTAAAGTCATACACTGATCTTGCTTGGTGGGTCACTGTTGTTCGTAAAAACCAACCCAGGGTCTTATATTGATTTTGATTTCAACGACGCAACAAAGAGATTCAACATGCTTTTTATTTGCTTTGGAACTTGTAGAGAGGGTTATAAACTTTGTCGTCCAATGATCTTTTGTGATGCGACATTTCTCACGGGGATGTTTAAAGGAGGTCTAATGGCTGTGACATATCTTAACGACAATCAAGGTAACTTTTTTATATGGTACATATTTTGATATGTAACTGTTTTTTATGTACCAGTACAAAGAGAAATGTAGTCTATTTTCTGGTACATATCAATATATACTTAGGATCATACACATCATACATAAAGTACATATTGATATACACTGTAGGTATAACATAATTTGAAGGTGCAGACATGAAGCACATATTTTTATAAAAAAAAATCCAGGTTTTTATCCTTTAGCATATGCATTAGTTCCTGGCGAAGATAATTATAATTGGCATTGGTTTATGGACAATCTTAAAAAAGTTGGACCATCGTCCCATCACCTTTTTGACTGACCGAGGTGAAGATTTGTTGAATGCAATTCCTGAAGTTTTCCCTGATTCTTATCATAGCTATTGTTTTTTTCCACTTGAAAAAAAACTTACCTATCAGGAAGTCTGATGAAAAATATAAAGAAGTGATGGACTGTTTTCAAAAAGCAACATATGTGCTTTCTCCAGCAAGATATGAAGAAGGTCTTCAATAAATGGTTTATCTAGGAAAGCCTTGGGTTGCTCAATACTGCCGTAACACTCCTAGGGAAAAGTGGCCTATTGCATACTTCCCAGGATGTAGGTATGGTCAGACTTCTTCAAGCATTGCCGAGTCTTTTAATAACTGGATTCGCCACGAGAAGAAGTTACCTTCTTGTGCTCTCTCTAACACAATCAGGTTTTTATAAGTTTCTTGTAACACTACAAGTAATAATAATAGCAGTCACTTCTGCTCCCTTTAAAGTTTCATGTTTGTCGACATGATACTGAAAATTGGAAACGTTTAATAGGTTATTTCACAAAGTATATATCAATATGTACTTTTTTCATATCAAATTTTTAAAAGTATAAAATAAGAAAATAACACATACCCAAGCAGCTGGATCCAGGTGAAACACCTTTAAGTATTTTCTTTTTTCCTATGGATTTGCTTGGTCCTCTTTAGGCGCCACTTGAAGCTTATATTGAGCGTAGTTGAGAAGATATTGATCTAATGCTCTTTTGAAGATCAAATCTTCCATTGTAGCCCCGTTGGCGCAGATACCACCTCAATTTTCTACTGTCCAAGCAACCGAGCTACACACTTATAACAAAAACACATATTGAAGTAAGTTTTTTTGATATGTACTGCAAAACTTACTTGATTTAAAAGTAAAATGAAGGGTAGAAAGTACTTACATTCTCTTTCCTTTCTCAAAGTATGGAAGTAAAATCATTATTTGTTCATCTTTCATATTCTCATAGAGTGGTGACTTGTGAAGATCCATGAACTTCATACAAGGTTTCTGAGCTTTACGAGCTTTATTGTCCTTTCCTGTCTTTGTTGTCTTTTTTCGTTGCTCAGTTTTCAACTTCTTCTTTTCAGAAAACTTACTTCCACTATCTAATAATGGATCTGTCTTCTTTGCTGGATTTGCACGAGTTACTCGCCTGCTAAATTCTTCTCTAGTTGGTACTAACTTCTTTACAACAACCTTTTGTTTTGCTTTCGCTTTGGCAGCAGTCATCTTGGCAAGTTTGGTTGCTAGTGGCACGTCGCTTGACGTTTGGGTTGTTGTAACTTCATGTTCTTGCATTTTTGAATCCATATTTTCAGTACTATATTTGAATCATATTTTTTCAAACAAAGACAAGAAAGGTAAATTACCACAAGTAGAAGATATACCTCTGGGTCACTTTCCTGCTTAGGTGTGACTTGATTTGCACTCAGGTGTAAGTTGGTTTGGCTCAGCTGTAACTTGTCGAACTTCTATAAAATCATTTGCAAATAAATTATCAAAATATTTTCGAATGTCAATCCCAAATAGAGTATGGCTTGAAACACTACCATGATCTTGGCTGAGAGATGCATATTCTTCATCATAAACTTCCTTGCTGGAAATGGCTAAGTCCAAAAATTCTTCAAATGTGAACTTTTCATTGTCTTCCATCTTAGCCATCTCAGTAAACAAAGGTATTTTCATGTCCATGAAGCTGTCGACCAAGGTTTCAACGTCTTGTTCATCAGGGTTCTACGATATCCCTTTAATAGTTTCAAGACTCTGGTTTATAGCTTCATTCACCTTTTTCACTGCTTCTTGTTGATGTCCAGGTAAATCATCCTGCAACCATAGAGTTTTTTTCATGATATTTAAATACATATTGATATTTACAGTTACATGACAATAATAAAACATATTTGTAATCAAGTACATATTGATATTTACAGTTATATTGATAAGCACATTTTTATTAAAGAGTGAAACTAGCCAGCATTACTTATTTGTGTGTTACTTTTCTCCTGCATCTCTTTGACCTCTTTCTCCAAGTCAGATTTAGCCCATGTTTTAATAACATTAACATCAACACCACAGAACTTGTGTACCGAAGGTGGTGTTGACAATGCAACATAAAATGGTACCCTTTTGACGGCGGTGTCACTCAAAATATTTTTTTCATCTTCTGTTGGAATCTGAACAGTTGGCACTTCTTCTCCCAAAACTACTTCATCTTTTGTTATGTTTTCACAAAGAGGATCTGTTGGAGTAGTAGGAGATGTGAATTCTCTTGTTGGGTCAGTACCAAAATCAGTGGGACTCTCATCAATTGAGTCTCGAAACTCTTCTTCATTTTCAGGCTGCAATGAAGAAGCTTTTATGTATATGTCATTCAACATTTGCAGAAGCTTTGATGCATCAAGCGGTCCATCCTCATATTGCATGGTGTTTACTTCACCCCATTTTTCAAAGATTGTCTTTGTCAATTATTCATATATTTCTTTCCAATTATCTTCCTCCACTGCCTTCCCTGCAGTTTCTTCTTTATTTTCTTCCTTTTCAGCTTCACTCTCCTCTTCTGCAACTCTTCTTGTGATTCTATTCAGAATTTACTTTTCTTGATTGGTGTATTGAACCTTGAAATTTTCATTAAACTGTACCGAAACAACAAAATATGTACTCAGAAATATGTATTATAAAAACTAGTTTTTTTCATGAGGTACATATCAATATATATTGTACGATAACAAACATCATACATTCAATACATATCATTATATATTGTAGGATAACAAATATGATTTAGATATTTGCGCATGAATGATTTGAATACATATCAGGTGGCTTGGGTTTAAAAAGTATTAAGATCATGAATGATTTTCTTCTCTCGAAATGGATTTGGATATTTGCGCATGAAAAAAATACGTTATGGAGAGTGACTATATAAGAAAAATATGCCTTCCAAGTTGGCAATTGGTTCTACAACACTCTTGTTGATATGCCTTGAATCAGTCGTTGGCCGGAATACTATCTTAGAGGTACTTCAGATGTCGGTCTCTGTTATGGGAACGATACCCGATGTTTAGTGGCTGGTTTCTCAGATTCTGATTATGCTGGACATGTGGACAGTAGGAGATCTATGACTGGTTATGTGTTCACTCTTGGAGGTTCTGTTGTAAGCTGGAAGGCAACTCTACAACCTACGGTTACTTTTTCTACTACAGAGGCAGAGTATATGGCCTTGACAGAAGCTGCTAAGGAGGGAATTCGGTTAAAGGGGTTGGTTAATGATCTAGGCCTACATCAGGATCAGTCTATAGTGTATTGTGACAGCTTGAGTGCAATATGCTTAACCAATGATCAAGTCCATCATGAGAAGACGAAGCATATTGAAGGAAGTCAGGCATGTGCCACTCTTGACAAAGAATCTGATATCCTTGAGTCTGCTAGACATCAAGGGTTTCAGTTTCAAAGGTGAAGGTGGAGGTTTGCATGTTTGCAAAGGTTCTGATGTGATTCTGAAAGGTGTCAAGCATGGAACTTTGTTTCCTAAGGCATTGATGTCAGGTATCACTTTCTGAGAAATGAGAAGAGAATTGAAGTGAAGAAGGTAGGGACAGCTGATAACCCTGCTGACATGTTCACCAAGCCAGTTCCTGAGAGCAAGTTCCAACATTGCTTGGACTTGCTCAACATCACAAGTCAGTAGTCTGAGCCCTTGTATAGGGGCATCTGAGGCAGAGAAAGGTTCTGGCACTGTCATGGGTGCATCTGTTTCTGTTGCTGGGAGGATTCAAGTCAAGGTGGAGATTTGTTGATATGCCTTGAATCAGTCGTTGGCCGGAATACTAGGGGAGTCCTAAACGGTATAATTAATGTATTATCGCTGGATTCGTTTTCCGTTTTCTAGTCGAATTAGGGTTTATTTCTTTGCGCTATATATATACATACCTTGTACCTAGAATATGTGTATCTCAGTATTCTGCTTTATAATAAAACTCTACTTTCTCTGTTGTGGATGTAGCTAACGTCACAGTTAGTGAACCACGTAAATCTCTGTGTCTCGATCTCTATTATTGTTCTCGTTTGATCTCTCGTTACAACAAATTGGCATCAGAGCGAGGTTCGATTTCCGCCGAGAACGATGTCCGGATCTATGATGAAGATCGACAGGTTTACCAGGAGAAATAGTTTTAGTCTGTGGCAAATCAAGATGCGGGCTTTGTTGAAGCAACAAGGTATTTGGTTTCCGTTAGCTTCGGATAAGAAGGGCGCAGATACATCCACCGCTGAGTATGCGACTATGGAGGAGAAGGCTCACTCAACGATTATGCTGTGTCTCGCGGACGATGTAATCACTGAAGTCGCAGATCTGGAAAAGGCCGTCGCTTTGTGGTTAAAGTTGGAAAGTCTCTACATGACGGAATCGCTGACCAACAAGTTGATGCTGAAGCAACGTCTTTTCAGTCTGCGCATGTCTGAAGGTACGCCTCTTAGAGATCACCCAGATCAAGTTAATATTATTCTGCTTGAATTGCGTAATATTGATGAAGTGGTGAAAGATGAGGATGCTGCCTTAATGTTGTTGGTGTCTCTGCCTCCGTCGTATGAGAATTTTAGAGAGTCTTATATTTTCGGGAAAGAGATTGTAACGCTGGAAGAGGTTAGGTCGTCTCTTCATACCAGGGAGATACGGCATAAGGCTGC
Organism: Papaver californicum; assembly: GCA_023531435.1. Lineage (NCBI taxonomy): Eukaryota > Viridiplantae > Streptophyta > Magnoliopsida > Ranunculales > Papaveraceae > Papaver > Papaver californicum. Next base: position 704,386 of record JAJJMC010029998.1, read on the forward strand.
TGGAACAGGTACATAAAATCAGGCTTCCGGGTTGATGGAAAAAGGAAGCAAGGACGGTAAGAAGGGCAAGAAAAATTCCGGCTATAAATTACCAAAAGACGTCTGTGCCTACTGTAAGGAGAAAGGTCATTGGAAGAAGGAATGTCCTAAGAAGAAGAAGCAACAAGAACATAACTCTGGATCTGCAGCAGTAGCTCAATGTGGAAACACTTCAGAGGGAGATTTTGTTCTGCTAACAGATGATTACACACATCAGTCTGATGTGTGGTTCCTTGACTCTGGGGCGTCCTACCATATATATCCCAAAAGAGAGTTATTTACTACGTACAGCCGTGCAGATGGGGGCAGTGTCTCTATGGAAACGGGTCTGTCTGCAAGGTGGTTGGAATCGGCTCAATCAGGTTTAGGACACATGATGGGAGGCTCTGCACATTGAAGGAAGTCAGGCATGTGCCACTCTTGACAAAGAATCTGATATCCTTGAGTCTGCTAGACAGCAAGGGTTTCAGTTTCAAAGGTGAAGGTGGAGGTTTGCATGTTTGCAAAGGTTCTGATGTGATTCTGAAATGTGTCAAGCATGGAACATTATATGTATTACAGGGTTCAACAGTCACAGGTTCTGCAGTTTTGCTTCAGCTGAAATTCAGGAATGTGATCTGACCAGACTATGGCATATGAGGCTTGCTCATATGAGCGAACGGGGAATGAAAATTCTCTCAAAGGAAGATCTTCTCGGGGGTCATAAGACCAAGAGCCTTGGTTTCTGTGAGCATTGTGTGTTTGGGAAGCTACAGCGCAGCAAGTTTCCTAAGGCAGTTCATCGTACCAAAGGAACGCTGGACTATATCCATTCAGATTGCTAGGGTCCCTCTCGTGTTGAGTCTCTGGGCGGTCACAGGTATTTTCTGTCTATCATTGATGATTATTCCAGGATGACTTGGATATTCATGATGAAACATAAAAGTGAGGCGTTCAGTAAGTTCAAGGGGAAGACACTGTTAGAATCAGGTTGGGAAGAAGGTCAAGAGGCTGCGAACAGATAATGGTCTAGAATTCTGTTCATCTGAGTTTGATGATTTCTGCAAATATCAGGGTATTGCTCGCCATTGCACAGTCAGGGATACACCACAGCAGAATGGTGTAGCAGAAAGAATGAATCAGACGCTTTTAGCGAAAGCAAGGTGCATTGCAGGTGGCCGAGGAGGTGGAGGATCACGAGTCGTCCACCTACAAGGCTGCAGTATCTGGAAACGAGTCAGCACAGTGGATTGCCGCAATGGTAGAAGAAATGGAGTCCCTTATCAAAAATAGGACTTGGGAGCTTGTAAAACTGCCTGCTGATAGAAAGGTAATTACTTGCAAGTGGGTTTTCAGAAAGAATGAAGGAATGTCAGCTGCAGAGGGTGTCAAGTATAAAGCACGAGTGGTTGCAAGAGGTTTCAATCAGCGAGAGGGAGTGGATACAACGAGATTTTCTCACCAGTGGTCAGGCACACTTCCATCAGAGTGCTACTAGCCATAGTTGCACATCAGGATCTGGAACTTGAGCAACTAGATGTGAAGACAGCTTTCCTGGATGGAGAGTTGGAAGAAGAAATATACATGAGCCAGTCAGATGGATTCAAAGTTCCAGGTAAAGAGAATTACGTCTGCAAGCTAAATAAGTCCTTATATGGGCTAAAACAGTCCCCCAGGCAGTGGTATAAGCGATTTGATAGTTATATGGTGCATCTTGGCTATCACAGGAGTCCGTATGATTGTTGTGTGTACTACAATGATTTGCAGAATGGTTCACGCATTTATCTAGTTCTGTATGTTGATGATATGATGATTGTTGCTCAGAATAAGTCAGATATTCAGAAGCTGAAGGGGTCTCTCAGTGCGGAGTTTGAGATGAAAAATCTGGGTGCTGCTCGGAAAATTCTGGGAGTAGAAATCTATAGGGATAGGAAGAAGAGAAAGATTTTCCTATCACAGGAAGGGTACATCAAGAAGATTTTGAGCAGGTTTGGAATGTCTTCATCCAAGCCTATAGATACTCCAATTGCATCTAACTGCAAGTTGGGAATGTACACGGTTCAGACTTATGAGGAGAAAGAGTACATATCTCGAGTTTCATATGCTAGCGCAGTTGGAAGTCTGATATATGCTATGGTCTGCACTCGACCAGACTTAGCATTTGCTGTTAGTGTGGTCAGTCGGTTTATGGTTCAGCCTGGGAAGGAACATTGGCAAGCTGTTAAGAGTATTTTCAGGTATCTTAGAGGTGCTTCAGATGTCGGTCTCTGTTATGGGAACGATACCCGATGTTTACTGGCTGGTTTCTCATATTTTGATTATGCTGGAGATGTGGACAGTAGGAGATCTATGACTGTTTATGTGTTCACTCTTGGAGGTTATGTTGTAAGCTGGAAGGCAACTCTACAACCTACGGTTACTTTGTCTACTACAGAGGCAGAGTATATGTCCTTGACAGAAGCTGCTAAGGATGGAATTTGGTTAAAGGGGCTGGTTAATGATCTAGGCCTACATCAGGATCAGGCTATAGTGTATTGTGACAGCTTGAGTGCAATATGCTTAACCAAGGATCAAGTCCATCATGAGAAGACGAAGCACATTGAAGGAAGTCAGGCATGTGCAACTCTTGACAAAGAATCTGATATCCTTGAATCTGCTAGACAGCAAGGGTTTCATTTTCAAAGATGAAGGTGGAGGTTTGCATGTTTGCAAAGGTTCTGATGTGATTCTGAAAGGTATCAAGCATGGAACTTTGTTTCCTAAGGTATTGATGTCAGGTATCACTTTCTGAGAAATAAGAAGAGAATTGAAGTGAAGAAGGTAGGGACATCTGATAACCCTGCTGACATGTTCACCAAGACAGTTCCTGAGAGCAAGTTCCAACATTGCTTGGACTTGCTCAATATCACAAGTCAGTAGTATGAGCCCTTGTATAGGGGCATCTGAGGCAGAGAAAGGTTCTGGTACTGTCATTGGTGCATCTGTTTCTGTTGCTGGGAGGATTCAAGTCAAGGTGGAGATTTGTTGATATGCCTTGAATCAGTCGTTGTCCGGAATACTACGGGGAGTCCTAAACGGTATACTTAATGTATTATCGCTGGATTCGTTTTCCGTTTTTTAGTCGAATTAGGGTTTATTTCTTTGCCATATATATATATATACATACGTTGTACCTAGAATATGTGTATCTCAGTATTCTGCTCTATAATAAAACTCTACTTTCTCTGTTGTGGATGTAGCTAACGTAACAGCTAGTGAACCACGTAAATATCTGTGTATCGATCTCTGTTCTCGTTCGATCTCTCGTTACAACAACTCCTAAAAGGGCGTACGACACGTGTCTTTGGAGAGGTATATTATGTGCAGTGAATCGAAGTTTAAATCTGACATCTTCTACAAAGTGAATAAGGGCACTATTGTGCGCTTTTGGGAAGACCCATGGCTCTTACAAGTTTCTCTTCAGTCATATGCTACTGGTGGCACAAATTGGTTCTCGAACTTCCTGGAAGATTATCTCCTTCTGAATGTAATCAACTGGTGTTGATCCAAGACAAGTTACAAGACGTTTCCTTCAAATGGAATGAAGATGGTGATATGCTTTGAACTCCCAACTCTTCTTCGATTTTCTCTGCAAGTTCGTGCTACTCGACTACTGCTCAAAGACTGAATCCTACTATACTTCAGCAAATCTTTGTGTTTATTTGTCAACAAAAGTACTTTCCAAAAGTTTCTTCTTCCTGTGGTGTGTGGCTCTTAATAAACTTCCAACTAGTGACAATCTTGTGCGTAGAGTAATTTTGGTTGAAGAGAAGTGAAACTTTTATGATGATATTGAGTCACTAACTCACCTATTTTTACATTGTCCTAATGTTGTTAAGATATGGAATCACTTCCTAAAAGGGCTCGACTGGTGCTTTCTCATACCTCATTCTGATGTTCAGTTGTTACATTGTTGTGATAATTTTGATCTAGACAAAGATACTTGCAACATTTCCAACTTGATTCCAGCTATTATCTGGTGGACCATCTGGGTTGAATGCAACTCCCGAGTTTTCGAGGACAAGAAGAACAATGTTGAGAGGTTATTCATCAAAACCAAGTATCATCTCTTCACTTGGGCGTTAAAATTTCATCATTTTGAAAATGTTAGATATGAGTATGTAATGTCTCAGTGGGTATCTATTTATTTTAAACCTTCTAGAGGTTTATATCTTTTGCTTTGTGTGGTTTGAGCTTGTCTCATTCCCTCCTCTTCGGACTGAGTTTTTTCAATTTTCCCCTTTGTTCCCCTTTTGGGTGGCGTAAGCCTTTTATGTCTCCTTTTTGATCAGTGAATTTTGTTTTAATGATTAAAAAATTAAAAAAATATATTAACTTAATTGTGGTGATACCTAATGGATGATGTATCAAAGATAAAGGTAATATGTAGAAAACCTCATCTTAAAACTTGAGTTATGCCTACTTAATGAGACAACCAAAAACTAAAATTCTAGTCTTTATATATGGTACCGATGGAATATAACGGTATATAAATTAAAAGACCCTAATGGATATATAATATCAGGTGCGGGTGGGTGCGGGTCACCCTCCCAGATTCCCAGTCAACTCACTGAATCAACCCATCGCGACTCCGCTCCATCTTCTTCTCCTTCATTCACTTAAGCATTCCAGCGAACACTTCTCGTGCAGCTTCGCTATTGATTCAGATATGGTATTGTTGGTTGATTGAATAATCCACACTCCTTCCCTGCAATGCAATCATACACAAGAACCCATTTCACAAGCCATTCAATATACCACAATTTCTTCTTCTAACTCAGAATCAAACAGAGACCCATAAATCATTCTTCCAAATGTTGTTTGAAACTGACTTCTTCTTTGTTTCTCGGCAACAACAGTCACCATAACCCATTAATTCTTGTCTGAATATAACTCAGCCACAGCAGCAGCCATCATCAAACCTACAGCAAATCCATGGCAGCAACATCTGATTTCTCAAAATCAGTAAACCTAAAACACCCACTCTCTCAAACTCGAACCCATGTCGCTGCCAAGACTCAACTTTAACTCAAACCCATCTTCTCTTTCTTGTTCTTGAAATCAACTCATACCTACTTTTCTAATAATCTTAGTCACCCCTGCTTCACTACAGCGCCGACAAATAGAAAATAGAATGGTGGTCGAGATTGAATCAGGGAGAAAGAAATCAGTGAGAGAATAAGGTGGTGAGCAAGAGAGATTTGTGTTGTTCTTGATGGAATCAGTGATACTGAAAGATGGGGTTTACTTGAATTTGTTACATCAATCTGGTTCTCAAAAAGGTCAGGGCGGGAATAGATCTGGTGGTTGTCTTTGCCATGATTTGAAGAAGATACAGATTGTTGGAGTAGAAAAGAAATGGAAGAAGAACAATTTATGTTGTTGATTTTATGAATCATGGCCGTAATTGATTAGGGTATGTGGTTGTAGGAGTAAGATGGATAAAGCTGAGAAGGTTGCAATGAAGAATGGGCGTTGATTTATTTTTGATTTGGCAGAGAAGGGTTCGATTATTCTTGATAGGCTTGGATGCAAATTAGGGTTAGAAAGAAATGGAGCAGATGGTTTTGTGTTGGGTTAATTTCAATCGAATTCTGAGTTTGATTTTAAGTGAACGGAGATAAGTGGTTGATTGAACTGGTGGGTTTACAGACATGAATGGAGACGAGATCAAGACTTAAATTCAATTGAAGAAATGAATGAATGTGGATTTTCTGGCGGGTTGGGCGGATGGGTCGGGTGAGAGAAGGTGTCACCCGCACCCGACCCGCCAGAAGGAAGGTAAATGAAATTGTCACCCGCACCCGACCCGTTTATCGGCGGGTCGGGTGCGGGTTGGGTCAAAACTGACGGGTGCGGGTCGGGTCTGTGCAGCCCTATAAATAACTAGTGTGGTCAATCTCGGTCGTCTCGGACAAGATTCCGACGATTTTTTCGATCTTGGACCTTGAACGAGACGGTTTCCACTATCCCGGCGAGATGGAATTCGTGCGAGAATTTCGCCTTGATTCAGGCTATCTCATCCAAACTCAGGTGAAATCTCGTTTTATTATCATACGAAAAAAAATAAAAAAAAAATAGAGGAGAAGAGATTGAGATCCCTGTGTAAGATTCAAGATATAAGAAAATAAAAATCAAAAGGTTCACACCCATTTCACCATTGTCTCTCGATCTACTTATGCATATAGAATTAAACCTTTTGGTTTCCGATCAACACTGATTTCAGATCTTGATATATATACTTAAGACACCACTAGAAAAGAAAAAAAAAACTAAAAGAAAATAAAAGGACAAAGAAGATATACCACTGAGTTATTGAGAAATATTGACAAATCAGTGTTTTTTTTTCATTGGTAGTTGCAAGATTTGACAGAGGCGGAGATAATGGAAACTAGATTTGAGTGAATTGATGTGAGGTATCAACAAGAAAAAAAAAATTCAATTATCTACGTGTTTATTAAAAGATTGTTTTAGAACCCTAAATTGGAAAATATTATTATAAATTGGGGAATACTTACGGTTATATAGGATTGAATTTTGAATGATGGAGTAATTTTTAATGATAAAATGTCCATACTACTTTTTACACTAATAAAAATTTAAAAAAAAATCTAATTTGATATCCCCTTTAACTATCGATTCCTCTCCTCCACTTTTTCTCTTCTTCTTCTCTTCTTCTATAACTTCTTTATTTTATCATTAAATTAATCGACGGTTCTAAAAATTTCTTCGACTGTAATAAGATAAATATTTAGCAATGTTTAGACAAAGCAATGCGACTGCTCATCAAAGAAATTAATTACTTCTCCACATGAGAAAAATAGATGCATATAATCGCATAAAAGAATAAAGACGATTTATTGCATGCTTATTTGTTAATGTGAAAGAAGTTAATATTCAAACTGATTATGGAAATCTAAGAGTAAGAAGAAAAAAGTGAAGAAAATTATACTTATATATACATATAAAGTGGTAAAAATTTAGGAAACAATGGAGTCTTTTGTTAGAAATAGAATCATAGGATTTCACCAAAGAAATTAATCTAAAGAGATTCTGATTTTATCTCTTCCTTTCTCTCTTTCTTTAATATCTTTCATTTTATTGTCTCTCTCTATCAAACAGTCGGCTTTGGTAATTGTTCTCAGAATCGGCATTGGTATAACATTCGGTATTGGTCTGAATAAACAGTAGGTATTGGTCCGTGGAACAAACAGTCAGTATTGTTTTATATCTTTGAAAATGTCAATTTTTTAGAATCGGTATTATATTTATCCTTAAGCAATACCGACTATGATTCTGTAAATGTAAAAAATCAAACGCACAAAAATCATATTTTTATTATTAGTATCTTCATTTTCTTTGTGTGGCTCTACGCTTGTTCCTTCATTTAAAGCTTGACTTAGAGTTTGATTTAAGATTTGATTTGAGGCTTGACTAGAATCTTTCATATCACTCAAATCTCCTAAAATCATTTTCCTTCTTCTTCTATAACTAACATTTAAAAAGATAAAATCAAAATCTAAGTTTAATCTTAACAACACTTGGGGGATATTCAAGGATGATTTAGCTCTTACCAAAATTATTTGGATAAGGGGTTCTTCAAATTACTTCATAATATTTTTATTTTATTTTATTTTAGTATCCCCCAGTTTATAAGAGTATTCCCAAATTAAGAGTTCTTATTCTATCCAAAGTATTAGAATATAAATATATTTAGTTAATTGTCCAAAAGGAGTATTTCGATATTCTAACGAATATATCGGCGAGATATCGCTATCCCGGTGTATCGGGCCTAGCCGAGACAGCTCCGAGACACGAGATAAACTACTTTGCAAGTAACCCGTATACCTTATATAGAGAAGCTATCATATAAAAAACATATACTTACAGCAAGGGCAATGGGGGTTGAGAGTCTCTTTTAAAGTGAAAGACTTGATCTAATTTGATCAAATTTTGTCCTACTATGGATAGAGGGAAACCCCCTTTTATACAAAACTCAATCGAACTCTCGTTCAGTTGATCGAGGGAATGACAGTCTCCACTTTACGACGAATGATCTGCTTTATGAAAAAATTAAATAAAAAATAGAAAAACTATTTTTTTCTTTTTTAAATTCTCCTTCAATTATTTTGAAGCTTTCAATCATTTAGTCTATTGGGATTTTCACTCAATCACCTAGATCTTCTTTCATCTAAGAAAAATAGACCGTTAAAACATTTTATCTTACAGCTCTTGTTCTTATACCTTGTTTGAAAACCAAAACAAATATGATACTTATTTTGTGAGAATATAAATCCTTGTCCAAAGTCTCGAAGTATATAAAAATTTGTTTTGCAACAAAATATATTATTTTAAATTATTATAAAAGTTACTAAATTTATTTTAGACACCTTACCAGCTGGCCATACCATAACACCGGGAGAAGAACAATATTTGGTACTCAGATGAGAATTACAATTTTACAGTATATTAATCAATTAATGTTGCAAACATATTTTTACCGTTCGGGTCCAGAATCTTATAAACCGCTGTAATTGTAATTTATGACGTTGACCTCAATAATCCTTTGGCAGAATTTGCAGGAAAAAAGACAAACGCCACATGGTTTTCATGCTCGAAGAACACATGTAAGGATACGATTAGCAAATAAACTTTTTTACTGTAGCATAACGTGCCTTTTTTCTTTGACTGCTTAAATTATGGGCCCACTGCCTTCAGATTTCTTACCATTATACTTTTTGAATCACTTCGATCTTCGCTTTATACTATGGCCTTCGAGAAGAGTGATATCTTCAAGTTCTAAATGACAAGGTTAGGAGGGTTTTGTCGCCTCCGGCATTACTTTTGTCAGACTCAGGTTCCTTTTTTGGGGAATGCTTAGTTGAGTAAGATCTGAAGAGAAGATGTTTATTAAGTAATTTTCTTTCTTTAAAATACCTGATCGTAAGACCTGCTTCTGACCAAAAACGAGCGAGATAAATCCATGCACTGAAGGTTTGAGACTTGTTGAGAGCATTCATTTAATTCGAATAGATTGTGGCTTGAAAGTTATTAACATGTTAGTTATATGATTTCTATCACTAATTAGATCACTATCAAGATATAACTAAGCAAACGGCGTACTACACAAATCAACATTCTAGCTAATTCATTTATTAAAATATAATTATAAATTTAAGTAAGTACAACCACCTTAACAACCTCAAACCCATTGATATGGCCAACAAAATGGCCGTACAAGATCTCCTTTTTCCTTTGGTTGATTCCCTTCTAACTCTTCATATGCTAGGGAGCAAAGGTCCTCTTAAAACGGATGCCTGCTACCTTTGTGCTAATAGCTTAACAACTCCCCTCATCTTATCTTCCCCTGCAAATAACCATGCAAATATGACAGCATTTTCTTCACAACTAGGAAGTTAGTTGGGTAATGCCAGATTGCATTCATACAATTCTTAAAAAATGGAAAAGATGATCCTTAACATCTGCAGGTAAAAAGCTTTGGGCTGGACTCCCGGCAGCAATTGCTTGGACTGTGTGAAAAGTTCGCAACGACATGGCCTTTAACAACAAAGTGGTTTCAATTGAGCAAGCTATATATAGTTCTAAGTAAAACTGCAGGTCTACTACTGGTGTGCATCAATGAAGAAGCATTAATTTAGAGGTCTTAAATCTCGATTAGTTGTTAACTGCGATATACTATTCTCTAAGTTGTACTCCTGTATCTCTTTGGGCAATGTTGTCTATTCTTTTTGGGTTGTTAGGTCCAACCTTTGGGTGGTCCTATCCCTCTTGTAACTCTTTGTCACCCCTCGTGGACTTTCATTAATCTATTTAATTGGCCGACCAATAAAAATAAAAAGAGTACACTAGCTAGATTATATACATTTCCACTTAATTCCTTGTCAAATAAAATCCACTTGATACAAGATCCCATTATATATATATAGTGAGACAGAGATTCTCAAATTTACACTTGTTTTTTTCTTCTACATTAACAAGTTGATGAAATGATCCATATATTTGATCGATTTTCATCATGCCAAACTTGAATTTCACTAATTATAATATATCTATTCCAAGGCGTTAATATTAAAGTAAAAAAAAAAAGAGACTGATTAATTAACAAAGAAAAACAACAGCAAAACATTCTACATAATTAACTATGATGACAAGAACAAATCAGCAGTGTCAGCTAGAGTGAGAAAGCCAGCTTGATGACGATTATGTTGATGTTGATGTTGATGATCTTCTTGAAGAGTATTACCTTCATCAAACAACCATTTCTCAAGCATTGAGAATGGAACTTCTGTTGTTGTATTATCACTACTACTGTGTGAACCTTGTTTATCAGTCTCATAAATGAAAAAGTTCTTCTCGAGTAATTCACTTTCCGAAACATCTGGAGCAGGAGTAGTAATAGTTGACGATGAAGAATTATCAAAACTCAAGAATGATTCCAAAGCTGCTTCAGGAGATAAAATATCATCACTATTATGGTGTTGATGATGAACAAAACCTTGATGAGTATGTGGAGTTCCTTCACTGGTAGTAGTAGTAGTAGTATTTGATGAATAATTGATGAAAGAATTCTGTGTACTTTCTGATGAAGATCTAACATGTTTATTATCTTTTGTTGACGATGCTGTTGATGATGTTGAGTTGTTATTATTGTTCTTCCATCCTTGTAGCCATCTTGAGATGTTTTCGGTGTTTGATACATAAGGAGTAGTAGAAGTTGATGTTGCTAGAGGTGCTAAGATTTGTTGTTTCATGTCCATCATACTATTGTATGAAGAGTTGTCATGAATTGAAGCAGTAGAAGTTGAACAAGGAATAACCGACAAGTTATTTGGCGTGGGTTTATGATGAGTATGATCAATAGATAAGGCTTCATAAAGAGCTTGTCTAGCCATATCCACATTAGTTTGAAGCCTTCTTTCCCATTGCCCTTTAGATCCTACTATTGTTCTTGTTTGATCTAAATTTGACGATGTTGATGGTGATGATGGCCCATCTCTATTTAAATCATGCTCATCACTACAGCCTGTTTGAGTTTTTCTTAGCTTCTTCTTCAAATGGGTATTCCAATAATTCTTTATGTCATTGTCTGTTCTTTGTGGAAGGTATGAAGCTATTGCTGCCCATCTGCGCATTAACACCGATATACATTAAAACCAAAATCTAAACGTACCAAAATCGACAGCTTGCCAGTAAAAAATAGACAAAACTAGTGAGAGATGATAACACACATACCTATTGCCAAGAAGAGCTTGGAGATGTATGATCATGGATTCTTCATGATCAGTAAATTCACCTCTTTTGATACCAGGCCTTAAGTAATTAGTCCATCGAAGCCTACAACTTTTACTGCATCTAAGCAAACCTGTCATGCATAAAGTGCAATATTTTAGTCTTAAAACTATAAACAAAACCAAAAAACACCCAAAATTTGGTGGTATATTTTATGGGAATGAAGAAAGACTTGATTAATTAGAACCGTAATAAACATACACACTTACTTACCAGTACTAGTAGGAACAGATCTCCAATTGCCAGGACCATGTTCTTGAATATAAGTAACTAAAAGTATATCTTCTTCAGGTGTCCATGGCCCTTTCTTCATTCCAATTTTATCACAGCAAGGTGGCCTGCCCATTTTGATCTCTTAATTTTTTTCACTTCTAAAAACACTTTAGATTCTCTATCACCACTTCTCTTTAAATTGTTTATTTGAGGTACAAAAACAAAACACAGGTCTTCACTTTTCTATAACGTTTTCTCCAAAAAGGGAACCTTATGATCACTAGCTAGAGAGTAGAGAGGTGATGAGATGCACAAGAGTCCAATACTAGAAAGTATACTAGTCTACGTTATTTATAGAAAGAGGAGAGACCCTGTGATAGAAGCGTATACTACGCTGACCACCAAAGAGACAAATGGATACCTAAGAGTCAAAAGAAGACAGCAAACGCATTTACTCTTCGAAGATGACCTTAACAAAAGTCAGCTCTGCCAAAACTCATCTCTCTTCTCTTCTCTGCCTCACAAAACCGCGTGGCATTCAATGGCTTTTTTTTATCTATCATTCAATGTGAATGCCCCTCAATCAGTCCCCGTATACATATTCACAAATTTTGTTTTTTAGGAAAAAGTAATTTATCTTTCTTTGAATGAACTAACAAACTATTTGAAGTTTAGAACCAAAAAAACAACACAACCCTGCATTTGTAATCTCGTGTTCTCATGAATGATCCGTGGCAGAGACGGAGCGAGTGTATAGCACGAGTGTGCAGTTATATAACCAGTCCAACTGACTTCTAAGTCTAAAATGTTTTTAAAAATTGGACTTCCAAACTATTTTTTACTTAATTACATCCCTTATCGAGATGTTGTTTCTCCATAATAAGATTTCTGGCTCCGCCCTTAATCTGTCGTGTCCTGGAAACTAAGTCACTGTATTGGCCATGGTCTCGTACGTACGTCTACCCCAAACCATAGAGCGAAATATACTCCAGCAAGACTCAAGTGTCACGCATGTTTCCATAGATGAACAGTTTTTTTAGGATCAACGTGAATTGGCCTTGCCAATAAGGGGTGATCATGGCCATTTAATCCGTTTGAAGACTATACATAGTTAATGATGCAGACAAACGAACCGCCTGTCTACTAGAGTGGAAATGTCACTATTCAGCCCTTAAATAAAAGCTTCTTTATAGATGTCGTTATAGTTTACGTTGTGCGAATGTAACGCAAGACAAGACAAAATGTTGTACGGCTAAAGAGTCGGCAAAGCTAGTTTTGTTGTTAGTAACATACAATGGACGGCTAACTGCTTAGTTTGTATGTCTATCAGAAAAGCTTGATTAGACACACGAAAAGATGAAAAGTATCTTTATACAATTAAGATATATAGTGAGAGATGCATCAATGAGAACGTAAATATAAATCAATCACAGACAGTTGAGAAGAAATAGTAGCAGTGATGACAGACCGATCAGGAAAGCAATTTTTGGACCCCAATTTTAATTTTAGGTAACTATATATGAAGCATGATAATGTAACCACTCTCTGAAAATAGAAGTCCTAACTAAATATAATTGCCTCAAATCTATCCTACTTAGCAATACCAATATGTATTGTCCTGCCATGGACGTGAGTAAAGCTAAAGCAACGGTAGTCGATTCTTATCAAAGAAAAACAGGGTTAACCGAGGCTCTCTCGATACGTTCCTTAAAAAATTCGACTCGTTTGTAATTGTTAAAATAATCCCATCAATGATTTTTGGAAAATAGTACTAATATAGAAAGAGTGTCGGCTCTGATCCATAAAGAAGTACATAAAATTTCACACTAAACTTTTATCAGTTAACATGCCATGAGTTATAAGTTCAGAGGGGTCACTATCCAACTACAAAAAAATCAACAAAAGAAATTTGGTACAAAAAATCCATAAAAACCCAACTGTCCAGAATACCCTTCCATCTCATTCAATTCTAACGGAATTTTTTTCCCCTTCACCTTACGGAATTTTTTTCTCGTCTTCATCTTCATCGTCAGTAGCTTCATCATCCTCGTCTTCATCTTCATCATCAGTAGCTTCATCATCCTTGTCTTCATCTTCATCATCCTCGTCTTCATCTTCATCATCAATAACTTCATCATCCTCATCTGCATCATCTACAACTAGAAATCAGAATCAAAACAATTTCAAAATATTGACGAAACTGTTGTTCATCATCATCAGTAACAATTTCAACATAAAATCAAAACAAAATCACATATCAAAATCAAAAATGGTTTAATCATCTGTTTCGAAATCAATCTTTCATAATTAGGTTCAAAGATAGAAAGCTTCAATTCCATTTGTTTTCACCCTTATTTATTCATGATTCAATTACGTTCAGTTTTGGTTTCATCATTTTCACTGTTGGTGCTTGAAAACAAACTCTGTTGGTGTTTTTCACTTAATGTCTATTTTAATGAAACCAAAATTGGTTTCATCATTTTTACTGTATGCTTGAAACCAACTATGTTGGTGTTTTTCAATTAATGACTATTTTAATGGAATCGAAATTGGTTTCATCTTATTTTGTTTCATCTTATTACAGATGAAAAAAACTATGAAACCAAAAAGGGTTTCATCATTTTTTTTATTTCATCTTACTACAGATGAAAAAAACGATGAAACCAAAAAAGGTTTCATCATTTTTTTTTTTTTTTCATCTTATTCCAGAAGAAAACAAACTATGAAACCAAAAAAGGTTCCATCATTTTCTTGATCATTTTCTTCGTTCAATAAAATTCCAGATGAAAAAAAACGATGGAACCAAAAAAGGTTCCATCATTTTTTTCTTTCAAATAAAATTACAGATGAAAAAAAACGATGGAACCAAAAAAGGTTCCATCATTTTTTTTGTTCATTAAAATTCCAGATGAAAAAAAACGATGGAACCAAAAAAGGTTCCATCATTTTCTTCGTTCAATAAAATTCCAGATGAAAAAAAATGATGGAACCAAAAAAGGTTCCATCATTTTTTTTGCTTCAGTAAAATTCCAGATGAAAAAAAACGATGGAACCAAAAAAGGTTCCATCATTTTCTTCGTTCAAATAAAATTCCAGATGAAAAAAAAAACGATGGAACCAAAAAAGGTTCCATCATATCAGAGATGAAAAAAAAACGATGGAACCAAAAAAGGTTTCATCATTTTTCTGACGTTTCACCAACAGAAAACCCTAATTTCGACAATGATGATGTATCATTATATTTTGTTGATGATTTTCGGCGATGATGATCTGGAGGTGTTGGTGATGTTTGTAGAGGATATAAGGAGGAAGAAGAGGTGTTGTTTGTGGTGAATTTGGACATATTGTGGTGGAGGAGAAACAATAACAAGGAGGAAGCGATGGGGAAGGAGGAGGTGTTGTTGGTGAAGGATACGAAGGTGTTGTTGTGGAGGATGAGGTACTGTTGCTGCTGGTGATGGTGGCGGAGGAGGTATTGTTGCTGCTGGTGATGGTGGTGGGAAGGAGAAGAAGAAGAAGAGAGGTGTTGGTGAAGGATACAAAGGTGTTGTTGTGGCGGAGAAGGTACTGTCGCTACTGGTGATGGTGGCGGAGGAAGTATTGTTGTTGTTGGTGATGGTGGTGGGGAGAAGAAGAAAAAGAAAAAAAAAACGCCATAAAATTACAATACCTAGGTTATATAGGGAAGGGCAACTCGGATATATTGAAAAATACTAAAAACTAAATTTAATCATTATTAAGGAAAATGGGGTTTTAGTTTCATTTTTAATTAAAATGGTTTTTGTTTATAAGAAATAATATGAGAGGATTTTTTGTATAAGAAGTTTGTTCACCTTGGCTTTTTATACCAAATTTGATCACTTAATAAAAAAAAACTATTTATAGGAGTAATTAGTCTACTAATGATATATACGTGTATTTTTTTGCCTTCTTTTTCAAGTTTACACGTACAATCTGTACCCATATCACCGATGACTTCTGATTTTTAGAGTGCCCTTTGTCGGATATCAGATCTTCTTCACAAAGTCTTGGTTTAACGTTTTTGTTGTGACTGATTTTCATGGATAATCTTAAGAAATTGTAAAAACAATTAGTTAACCAAGACAAATTATCGGCTTACATTAATATTTATAGAAGTACATTTACAATGGTCACTATAATGTTTGTATGGACACCCATTGAATGTAATTAATAATTACACATGTTTGAACTTTCTTTTGATTTTGTGCTTATCACGAATTCTCAAGGATAACAATGTGCAAACCCATTAACCATTATTGAATAGTGACCTCACTGCTGACATACATGCCCCAAGTATTTATCCAGTTGTTTTTGACAAGGTCGTTAAGGATCAAGGGAGTCATTTCATGATAGAAGTGTAATGTATTATTCCGCTGTATCCAAATATAGTTTATCATTCTTGAACTTTGTTTTGTTACACATGAATTTGATGATCATTTAGTTTTGTTTTTACTTATATATCTATGAGTTGAAGGTAAATAGTTGAAACCCCAATTTGACTTATATGTCATCATCATCACATGCTGATTATGTAATCATGACTGATAAAAATAACAAATTATCAATCTCATACTGTGTTTCTTATCGATTTTGTTGCTTCATTGTGTTAGATTTTTTCAACTCTTTTTCAAAGTTTTGAAGAAAAAATGATATTCCAATATTAAAAAAGTCTTAGTGATTACTATTGTTTTCTTCGGTGACAAAATGTGCAAACAAAGTTGAATTCAACGTCAAGATGGGAAGAATTTGGATAATTAGCCTAGTGTTAGATATATATCCGAACATTATACATACATCATAACATATTAATAAAAAGGAGTAATATTTTATGTGGCATATGATAAGAAAATACAGTAGAAAGAAAAGAGTTAGCAGTATGAATTAAAAATGTTGCTCAAGGATATTACGGGGTTATTTATCGTTTTTAATCTTAATTAGATTTGGTTCTGTAATTTTATATATATGAACAATCATTCACGTATAGATAACAACAATTTAATTAAACACCGGCATATCCCACAGTTCGCACCAACTCTTTATTTGTTTGAGGAGGTTTGAATTTTTAAACTAAAAAAGAAAAAAAATCTCGAAGTGTCGAAATCTTCCTAAAACAAATCTAATTTCATTGTGAACAAATCCTTGCAAGCTGTATAGACTGCATAGTGCATAGTACTCCAAAACACTAGCAATTGTAACACTTTTACGGAAGAACTAGACCTTTAGGTGCCGTTATACCATGCATCGTTTGGCTCTTCGGAGCAACGGCTATGGAACTGAATGTTAAAAACACTCATTTACCTTTAAATCCGGGGAGAGACTAGGTGAAGGAGTGGTTTTAGGACTTTGGAGCAGCAAATATATCACTCTAAGAGGCCGAACATCATCCGTTTGGAGGAAAATTCACCCGAACGACTAAACATCAACCACTCGGTATGGGACTCGCGTTAAAGAGTTTTAAATAAATTAAAATTTTAAAAAAAACGTTTAAGAGGCAAATGATCAACGATTTAAGGCAAAAAAATTCCAAGTGGCTGATTTTTAGCCTCTTAGTCTCCATTATGGAACACTCCTTTGTATGAAGGAGTATACGAAAAAGCTTGGGTGAAAGTAGATCTTTCTATTAACTATAATAATATTTAATTTAATTATTTTTTATCAAACTTTTTTAAAAGATTTTTTAATAAGTAAATAATTTGATGTTAACGAGTTTTGAACTCAGATCGTTAGTATCATCATCTAATAATTTTATCACTATACTACAGTGGCACCGGCCAAACTCTTTCACTTTGAATCAGAGTTTTCATCCCAGTGTGGCAGTGCCCTTACTCTCAAAACACTATAATATAATCCACCGTCATTTTTATTGGTATTTATCGTTTATTTGTTGCAGCTCACTTATACAACAGACGACTGTGACTTTTCCGATCATAAACATCACTGCTCAACGATTTTACCGCCGGACACTTTAGTGTTTTCTTTTAGTGATGTGGTGTACGGTCTAGATGCCTCCTTACATACCTTATTTTGACAATTCTTTTGATTGACATCGACCAATGACTAAACTGGGGATGACTAAGAGGCACCGAGCCACCCCCAAATTTATCAAACATTTTTTCAAGGCTATAATTTGGAGGAAAAAATGCTAACCTCTTAGAAATTTGATTTTTAACCCATCACATTATTTTAACCTACCTAGATTTTCAGTCCCAGTCTAGAGAGTAAGGAATCAGCGAGTTCTACAAAGTTTAGTAAAATGGAAATCTTATGGAACGAGTTATGGATCACTCGATAAGGACACTTGCCATACTCTTCTTTAGTATGACTCATCATTCTATTACACAATCAAATGTTTAAGATAGACATCTATCTGTGATTAGAATAATTCAACCCCTACTAAGCTAGTTTTCGTAATATCCAGTTGTAATATCACATGGGAGCCCACAAGGTCTATGGCCCACAAACTACCATCAGTACACCCGTCAAGTCCCTTGTGGTTTCCAACAACCCACGTGTCAGATGTTTTGAGAAGAGAGAAAAAACGGTTCCATGTGAAATTAGAAGAGAAGCTTAAAAAGTCTGCTATTGTTAAGGGTTTGGTGTGGTGTCTGTATGGTCCCCTACCTATAAGAACAAAAGGTTGCTTCATTGTTTGCGCCTGGGCCTACTAAAATCTCAAAACGTCCACAGTTGTACATAAAATCATGGAGCTCATGGTGACCCACGGGAATTAAAGTGCCACTTTTGATAGCTTAGAACGTGTCCAGAAATGAGAGGCCTATATTTTTAATATTTTGATCAACCCCGTGAGTATATGCAGTCGACACGTGTATCTTAATCACCTATGACTATCTTTCCGACGGATGATTTAAGTTCTTAGACCTACGCATGTTGCATGGTTTGAGGGACCATTTTCTTTCAATTTTGGTCTCTTTAAAGTTTGGGAAAATAATTCAGTTAACGTACAATCTATAACATAAAAAGTTTATTTTTAGCCTCCTAATTTGTTAAATCAGGGGTTATATCAGTAACTAAGTCTATTTTTTTCCACTTAAAAAATCTGAAAGAACCCCAACTCATCGGTAAATCCTAGTGAATTTGTTGTGTATATATCTAGATAATAAAATGAACGATCTAAACTACACCACGTGTTTACATCTTGAATGTTTTAGGTTATGTGTTCTTTTTAATGGTGAACATGCACAATATTAGAATAAAACACATCTAATGGTGGTTACTTATTAACAAGTTTGCTTCCAAATCTAAGGCTGAATTGACCGTTAATACTTGGTTCATGAATTGAAATATTCAGTCTTTGAACTGATTTATGAGAAGTATCCAGGAGAGGTCGAAAAAAGGCTCGTTTGCGATTTCCAATATTCAATTTGTGAACTGAAATATCAAAAAGTGTACATGAGAACTTTGTTTTTCCAGAGTTCGCGAACTACACGAACTGGATAATTCTCTTCTTGCTCTTTTCACCATTTTGTTCACAACTTTTTCGTTCGTCGTCCGATTGACCATATTATTTTTGCGTTGGCTTCGTCTCTTCGTTCTTTACAAGATTATAGTAAGAACTTTTGAATCTGAACGAAATTTACTTGATCTTTGATCTTCCTTCACTTAAAGACTTCACTTTTGTAGTTATTTCCACTTGTTTTTAGATGATTCACCTATTAAAATACATAAACTAGAAAGCAAGCATAATACAAGGTAATATTCAAGAATTATAGCTAAAACAAATATAAAATTGATACTCAAAGCATGTAAATTATGCACTTAACAGAGATTCACTGATTTTATTTTAATGAAAAATAATGCGAAGACTGTTATTTACATTGGTATCCAAAGGCCCGAGAGAAAAGATAAAGACGCTAAGCCCAATTTCATATATGTTAGAATAGTTAAAAACCTATGTAACTTAGATTGTGTACTCATTGAGTAGCACAGGAGCATAAAGGGTTTGTCTCCATGATCTTTATAAATCGACGAACCTAGATGTATGAAAAAATTTCTTTACTTTATCTTATTTATTTCTATTTTATTATATTTGGGGTGTTGTCTAGATTATAACAACTACAACTATAAAACACCTATTTATTGGATAAAAAAAATATTTTTTTAATGATAGAAATTTTGCTTATTCGGTTTTATTCTTCTTAAGACTTGTTTTTTCAAGAAAAGACTGATCTAAAATACTTTTTAAAACAATATTGTAAAACTATAGTTAATCGAACACCACACAAGTTTGGGGATTCACAAACTTATGATGAAAGCTTTAAAAGCCTCATGTTGTTCTTCAGATCTAATCGTGTATGAGATAGGATAAATCATTTGTACTTCTCCCTCCTCCTAACGTCAAATTGTAACTAAAAAATCTAGTAGTCACCCAACCTAATCTAACGACCTCAAGGTAAACACACTGCAACAAGTAAACACAATCACACAAAGGTAAACAACTAATTAAATTAAAATATGTGCATGAATTTACGTATTTCGGTGTTAAAACCTATGTTTATTGGGGTTTAAGATATGAGTTCACCAAAATTTGGAAATGATTACATGTGTTAATCAGCTTAGTACTTTCAAGAGCAAGATGAGTTATATGATGTAGACAAAAGAGTCTCTACCTTGTCCTTAAGAATATTTTACAACCCTTAATCTAGTATTTGAGCTTCTAATTTATAACCTAAAGTTTTACATGATTCGTTTTGTTATCTTCTATTACATCTAACTTTGTCACCGTAAGGTTATTTAATTTTGTTTTGTTATTTAACTGTTCATTAAACTTGATGTCCCTTGCTAGGGCTGCACAAAGGTCGGTTCGACTCGGTTATTGGCAGAGCCGAGTATCTGTACCTCCCTATGGTCGGTTTTCTACCTGTGTACCTGTACATGTACCTTATATTGCTCGGTTCGGTTCTGAAACCGTACCCGCCTGTTCGGTTCGGTTCCGGTCCTGTACCTGTTCTGGACACAAGAATTTTACTTGTATAAAAAATTAGCAGAACTTATTGTTATATAAATAGGTTGTCCCACAGGAACATCCTTCGAACCTTCAGGGACAAGTATCTTAGCAAGGAACCTGAATAATATGTTTAACCAGAAAAAACGGCAACACCAACTCAAATACAGCTCAAGAGTATATTATAAACATCGAGTTCAAATTTTGCTTCACCTTGAAGTTGTGCAAAAAATATAATAGCATGGAGTTATTAGTGTATACAAACTTCCCATAACTGGAGCTCTAATACTGCGATATGCAGTATAAAAAAGCCAATACAAATACATGGTTTCTCATATTTAAATTAAGAACTAGGAGCCTTAATAGGTCAGAGTGTGTGCAAAAAATATCTAACCTACTGTTAGAAACAGATCTGTTTTGCCATATTAGACAACCACTCCCCTTAGAAGTAGAAGGAGTTCAATGAATTCATAAGAAATAATACACCAAAACTATGTAAAGCAGATTTTAACAGAAGTTTCAAGGGGAATTCTATACCAGAAGAAAAAGATCGAGTTTCATGCTGCAGATGTCACAAACAGCTAAACTTAGATGAATCCCAAATTTAGACAAGGGGAACTTTTACGGAGAACTAAATCGCTAACCTTGAGCATCGAAGAACTCTGAAAAACACCACTCACCCTTGGTAAGGACGAAACATGCCTAAAAGTACAGATGTGCAAACAACGCATCATACATAAAACGAACAGGCATAAAAAGACAAAGTTACTGAGCCATGTGCATATATGTGCAAATTAGTAGAGACAGGATAATAGTCAGAAAACTGCGCTTAGATGGTAACTAGTAGTTAATTTTGTATCTATAAAGAATCAGGGATACAACTCTGAAAGCACACATTATTTTCAAAATTCTTATATAAGACGAGACATTCATCAGGTTCCTGATGTCTTAACAGACTATCTATCCGGAGACCATATAACATAAAGATTTCAAAAACCACTAACCTCACACAAGGCGAGAAAACTTAAGAAACCAATCAAAAACTAGTTTAACAAAGTGTGCAAACTTCAAATACTCTGTAAAATGCAAGAACATGCTTATGTAAATTAAACAAGCAAAGTAAATTTCCCTTGCTTTTGAATTCAATGTGTACTCTTTTCCTAAAATCTTCATCAAACTTAATCTAAACAGGAAATGAAAAACATAATGTATAGCACCAAAAATTAGCCTCAATTGAGAATTAAACAAAAATAACCAAATTTGGGATGCATTCATTCCATACACTCCTTCAACTAAATCTTAACAATCATTATTAGGGTGAAAAGGGTTCAGCTGAAATATATTGTTCATAATAAGCTGTTATTAACTTGTTTGAATTCTTTGAATTTCACCAATACAAATAATATCCACTTTATCGTATTTAAGAGGATTCAACGAGAGAGAGACAGGTTAATACCGTGAGAGGGATCTGCAAGTAGTAAGAGGACGAGAACAGATAATCGAAGGTGCACGAGATATAACCAGAGTCAAGGTGTTAGTAGTACAGTACTGGTGGTGATGGTTGTGATTCACGAGATACTGGTAGTGGTGATGGCGTCGCTGGGGTGGTGATGACGTTGTTTGGGTGGTGATGAAGAAGAACAAGAGAAGAACTGGTTCTGAAGAATCTTAACTCTGAAGTCGTGAAAGTGATTAAGACCTAGACATAGACGGCTAGGATTAATAATATATTATCGAATCAACGTCTTAAAACAACCGGTATATTCGGTTCGGTATGGTTTGGTTTTTAGGTAGAACCAGTACCTGGTACCTGGGTATAGTCAGTTCTCTATTTTTGTCCTTGTACCTGTCCCGAGATCCTCGGTTTCGGTCTGGTTCTATCCCGGTTCTGTCGGTTTCGGTCGGTTCCTATCCCTTGCTTTATGATCTCTTGTTCTTCAGCCACGTAGCTTGGTCAAGGGAAATGTTTGGTGATCGAATCATCAATGTTGTTTGCATTTAATGGTTTGTGCATGTTATTGTTAGTACCATTACGTGATGGCCGTGTAGGTTGTCCCGTCACTGTAAAATCTAGATTATTATATAAGCCCATTTGGTTTACTATAGAAACATAATAATTTATTTTGGAAGCCCATTTGGCTTATTATAGATGTCCATATGGTTTATTATAGAAAACAAATCTTGCTAGGGGTGAACAACGGGTGGAACCCGTGGATTTGGTGCCACCCAAATCCAACCCATCAAAATGACGGGTATTAGATTTGTATCCATGTCCAATCCATCACCCCGTGAATTCAACACCCATAGATGAACGGGTGGGCGGATTGGATGTGAGTAAATTCACGGATTTCATACTTTTATTAGGAAAAATAAAAATAGTTAACATGTTAACAAAAAAAAAAAAAATTTAAACATTAAACTATTGAAATTTAATTAATATATTGAATTATTACAATATAACAATGCTAAATTATAATAATATCATATCAACAACAAAAATAAAATTTAAGAGTATATTCAGTACTGCTTACTTGACAATTTGAATCATCGGTACAATTAGGCTAGAATGAAACATTAAAAGTTATATAGTACCTGTAAAATACACATATATCTCTCTGTATTTTATAAATTTCATATTTACCTTTAAACATAACGGGTGTGGATATTCAATGGATTTCTATACTTGCACCCGCACCAAACCAATTGTTTAGTGGATTTTAAAAATACATTCATATCCAACCCGTCCATAAACGGGTTGGATGTCCACCCGCCAAATTACGGACGGATTGGGTCGGATTGACGGGTTTGGGTTCATATACTCACCCTTAACTCTTGCTTATTTTAGAACCCCATTCGGTTTATTATAAAAATCTAGTTGACTTATTATAGAAACTCATTTGATTTATTACAAAAACATACTATGCTTATTTTGGAAGCTCAATTGACTTATTATAGAAGGCCATACGGTTTATTATAGAAGGCCATACAATTTATTATAGAAAACACCTCTACCTTATTTTAGAAGCCCATTCGGTTTATTATAGAATCTCATTTGGTTTATTATAGAAACATACTAGCTTATTATCGAAGCCCATCATTTGGTTTATTATAGAAACACATTGGGTTTATTTTGGAAACCCAGTTGGCTTATTATGGAAGCACATTTGTTTTACTGATCACGAAATCTAGATAAGATAAACATGTATCTTTCAAGATGAGTCAGATGGCTACAAATCTGAAAGAGATAGACATGAATCTTTTTAGTTAACTACGAATCTTAAGAGATAGACTTGGATATCTTTAGATGACCGCAAGATCTTAATAAGATAGACATAGATTTTCAAGATGACTACAAATCTTAAAAAGATAGACATAGATTTTTCAAGATGACTACAAATCTTAAAAAGATAGACATAGATTTTTCAAGATGACTACAAATCTTAAAAAGATAGATATGGATCTCATTAGATAACTACGAATCTTAATAAGATAGATACAAACCTTGCAAAGATATACATTGATATTTGGTGGTTATTTAGGATAACCACAAACCTAGAGGGGACGGATACAAAATTTGGTGGTTATTTAAGATAACCACAATTCTTAAGGAGATAGATACAAATCCAGGTGGTTATTTGGGATAACTATAAATAGATTTGTTTTCTACATATAACTAGAGACTAAAAACCAACTCAAAAGATACATAAATTCTATAATTTTTCTCTACAAATCACCTGCTTAAAGCTCTTTTTAAATTTAACATCGGAATGTTTTTGCAGGTATCCACAATTTTCATCCATAATTTCTGGAGAATTGAAGTAAAGTTGAAAATTCAATCATCTTATACAGATTTCAAACATTGTTGAGGTAATTAATTTTACACCAACAGTTACCATTATACTTCTCCCGAGCTCACTCGCCCAGATTTTACTAGCTTTCCATGTAGTGTCGTCTTAACAGAAGGGGGTAGTTGTCTCGAACCAAATGAATAAACTAAGGTCTTGACTTAATATTTCGCACTACACCCTCTCTTTTTTCCTTTGGTTTTCTGATGGATCTACGTGAGTACAACACATATAACCTCATTGTCATGTTATAATGAAGTATGCACGTCTGAATAATCACGATGATAATGGTTGAATTAAATCCATGTGGTGTAAAAAGTAAAAACTAGCCACTTTGAAAGCATGATGTATGCCTAGAAAAACAATTAATCGTCAAGGTACACAGTAGCCATGGTGATGAACACGAAAGTCCTCAATACCACTTTTTTTTATCACGGTGGAATTCAAAACCTAATACTGTAACTAATTCTCCCTCCGTTTTTTAAAAATGGGTATTTTTGGTGTTTGTATAATACTTAAGGAAATAAGAAGAGATGGAAACTTTTAAGTGCTCTTTCCGATTATTCCTTAGACAGTAAGATTCAACATTCAAGGTAAAAAGTCTTTGTCAAAAGTCATAATTTCATATTGCATTCAAGGAGTTGCTTGAATGCAATCTGGAATCAACTTTGTGGCACCAAATGGTTTAATCTTATCCATCAGATTTTATGTTAGAAATTAAAGTCTAACGGTTATGTTTTTTGTACCAAACCATTTGGCGTTTTAAATCTCAGCCATCAGATCTTCTTTAAACTTTAAATCAACGGCTCTAATATTCCAGTGTCAAACCATTAGGTGCAGGCGCTTCCTTGATTCAACTTTGAATCACATTAATACTGGGATGTTGATTCAAGATGACGTGTCCAACTATGGATCTTGAATCGTGAACGATGATAAGAGAAAACCTTATAATAACAAAATAGTAAAATTTAGAAATGACATATCTTTTAAATTATGACACACAAATTTATAAATTTTATGTCCTTGGAAAATATTTTAAAATATCTACGTAATAAGTATAAACACGATTATCAAATTATACATAGTACTTAGAATGGTAATTTAGAAACGAGGCATTGTTTAATATTAAATATTAACTCTTTTTTTTTGACAAAAATTTAAAATAAATAAACTTATTTTTCAGGGACGAGGAAATAGTTGTGTATGGCCATGATTAATTGAATCGTGCTTGGCTACAAAGCTAGCTAAAATAAGAATATATACCAAGGTCAGCTCTTAGACACGATGATATGTATACTGGCAACGGGAAGCCATGTGCTATAGTCGCTCGAATTTATTGTATCCAGTGGATGATATCTTTTTGTTACACTTCTTTTGGTAACGGATTTTTCATTTCATCCATGGTAAAACCCTTCGGATACAGTGTTCTATTATGGACATAACTGGTGAAATGACTGCGTGATGCAAACGTTTTTGGCCAACACAACAGCTCTGAGGAAGACGGCTATCGTTTCTTCTTAATGGCATCTACCATAAAAAGATTTGGAGTGAAAGAAATTGAGAAGCGGTTGCAAATGTTTCTGAGATGCTTGAAAATTTGTGTTGTTCAGTCAAAGAAACTGCCATATTTTATTTTGTATTTGTTTGTTAAATTTCAGTGTCAAAGCAGTTTCCACTTGTTGTAGTGTTTTATCAATAAAAAATTTGGTACGGATAAGTTTAGAACTCAAGTGATTGATATCATCATCCAACGACTTTACCACTATACTACAGTGACAACAGTTTTCGATTGTTTTTTTGTATTTTTTGAAGACAGTTTGACTAAATACATAAATAAGTGCACGGACGATGTTTTGATCAGTGGCTGCTCACAAGTGGGAGTACATTACCATAACGACACTGCAAGATGTTTTTTCAGCAAAACCCGTAGACTTCTCTAGTTGCATAAAATAGACTGGTTCCAAGATTTCAATTCCTTCGCCTATAATGTAAGTCACGGACCCTAAATGTTGTAGTTCTATAAACTGGTATCGAATTTACAAGTAGGATCATATGACCATCATAAGTAGCGAGATATACAGTTTCTTAGAATGATCTAAAAACTTCAAATCATATAGCAGATCAGATGAACTGGTTCCACAAATTCAATGAGTTCAGTGTTTTTTTTTTCCCTTCCCGACATGAGTGACTTCAAAAGTTCGAATAAATGCAGGCCAATTAAGACCTGCTACTATTTAGTACTAAGACATTACACTGTGCTTCAACTGGTACAGACTTTCCAACACCAACCTTTATTATAACATAATTTATAGAGTGTTTTCTTTTTATCAGAATTTATAGTGTTTTTGATATCCATATTTTGATTCATCAATTTGAAGGAAAAAATAAATAAAGGAGGAACTTAAATTTACATGGGCTCAAAATGATCTTGCAAGAATGAGTAAAGTTCTTCGGCAACAACACCAGGATATTCTTCTTGTGGAAGAAGAGCCCCAGGCAACTCCAAAAACTTACTAACACCTTTTGCCCCCCTGAGAGCCTCCATTTCTGCTTTTGACCGCTTTGGTGAGCCTGATGTTGAAATCACTAAAATGGGGGTCTTCCCTTCTAAGCCTGTGAATAGTTCGAGGAATTCCTCTCGAGACTTTACAGGGTCTAAAAGACCTGTCAAGAAAGCAGCAGGAGCATACCTTGCACCTTTACGTTTCGTCAGGGCATATCTACTCTCGATGATCTCAGGAGTAACGTTTTCGGCATTTGCATATACATGAGATTTATACTGGGATTGGATGGATTTCTCATTGCTCACGAGCATATTGTACATCATCCATCCAACGGCTGGAGCTCTTAGTGTTCCTCTCAACATCCCGTATCTGTGAGTTAACGGACAACACTGACAAAAATGAGATAGACTACCCATCTGATAAGCAAGCATATCTTTATTTGAGAAGACCTAGAAGGCTAGAATAGAATTATGTACTGGAGGTAGAACCCTTTAGTGGAACATCGTCATTGTTTGATGGATTCAATTCAAATGAATAATAGCAAAAGCACAAACAAAAGTGAAAACCAGATAGTAAGCATATCAAACATACAAAATACTGAGATTTAACTTTACCTTGTCTCCATGTTGGAATCTCGACCAAAGACTATAGGAAGAGGTCCAGCCCAAGTTGGTGCAACAGCAGCAATAGCTGATGTCTTCACTAACCCCTTTTTAACTGCCCTAAGTGCTAATGTAGCCGCATGGCCTCCACCAAAAATTACTAACTCATCATCTGATGGCAGAATCAAAGGACATTGTTAAGAATTGTAAGGACACCAAAAATGTGGAAATGTTAGTCCAATAAACAAAATTAAGCCAGTAAGACTTGATTATTCACCTGAGTGTTGTAACGGGCTATCCGAAGAATTCATAAACTGAACCAAGAAATTCTCCATTACATCGGCATTATAATTAATTTTGGGTCTATCCGAATAACCCATACCAGGCCAATCAACAATAGTAGCTTTCCAATTAACATTACTAGCATCTCTTTGAACAATATCTTTAGCTACTGCTCTCCATTCCTCAACAGTACTAACATCAGATATTGTGGGTATCATAAGTATATTCTTACATGGTTTATTCTCATTCTCTTTCTTATGTTCTTCATAGTATATATTCACTGACTCATCTTGGTATTTCCATTTCCAATTACCAATCTAAGAAAACATCAAAAAAAATAAAAAAAATAAAAATAAACTAATTCAATCAAATTGATAAAAACCAGTATTCAATTAAGTGAAATGAAACTAATTTGATCAGAAATTGATTACCTTTGATGGGTTCAAGGGTTTACCAACAACGGAGATATTTAAAGCAGACTCTAAAGAAGTAGTTGAAGCTTTTATTGCTATGGGTTTTCTAAACAAGAGAGTTTGAGATGTAGAGTATAGGTGAGGTTTGTTGAAAAGGGTTGAAGATGGAGAAAGAAGAAAAGTTGCAGAGGAAGCCATGAATGAGGAATACCGAAGTGCTCAAGGAGGAGTGGGTGAATTTTATGTCTTTCTGGACCCATTTACATTGATTTTTCTTCACGGTTGTTAATCTCCTGGGCACAGTCCCTATGACTACTATATTTATGAGATTATAAGAGCGGCCACGAATCCTCGCTTCGTATGTATGACCCAGCGTAGGGGTCACTACCTAATTAAGCAGTAGCCAAACTGGAACCATTTGATCAGTACATACAGGATTCTGAAGTTGTTGCCCACTGGGCTAGAGATGAGCTACAGAGTTACACGACCTTGGAATGTAACTAGCATGAAATCTTGGAATAGAGTTCAGACTAAAACCAGAAATGTCCTTCATCAAAGCATTTGTCCTAGAATTGCACCTAAAATCTTTAGCAAAAATCATGTTGATGCGATCCTGATCATCACTATCCAAGATGACATGAAAATATTTTAGTTGCATTGTATATATAATTTGAGAACTTTTTAAGGCATATGGTTGAAAGTTAAGTAAAAACTCAAATTCTAGAGCTTCTAGTTCCACTAGGGTAATTCTGGCCAATAAGATTTATGGGTTTTCATTCCTTTTTCACGTTTTAACCAACAACTAAGGTGGTGACTATCCACCCTATTGTATCCAAGTCCTAATCTCTATTATCCGTGACAGAGGTGTAAACCTAATTCCTATCGTAAATTTTTCCCTTTACGGACTCTTCTTCTCTATGTTTTGATTCTCTACTCGTCGTTTCTTCTCCATTCAAGACTGAAACAATCAGGAAGAAAACGAAAATGGTGAGTTAATTTTAAGAAAACAATCAGTGTGCAACCACAATATCTTCATGATGGAAAGGGGTACGAATGTTGAGACCTATGCCATGTTTGTGTAGAACCGGAGGCTAATCACGCAAGTTCATTGACATGGAAGGCTTCAATTGAAGGTTCACCCTTTTCTATAAGCTTAGCTTCTGTTCAATTGATCTTTGTCCAATTACATCTTTAGTTAATATTGTTTGTTAATCGTTTTCGGATCTTGGGTCCTAAAAAAAATTTATTGATTTTTGATCACGGGTTTTCATTAAGTTGTAGATTGTTTTGTTAATTGATCATGTTCGGATCTTCGGTCCTCGAGAAGTTTAAGTTTCTATTGATTTTCGATCAATTTAAGATTATGAGTTTTCTAAATTTTTCATGATTAATCTTTTTGTTTTTTGGTATGTATAGATTTGATTGTTGTTGTTTCAAAAGTTCAATCAGCCACTGGTAACCAAAATATGTACTTTGAGGTATACTCAGACTCAATTTTTTTTCTCTCTTAGGAAACTATTCTTTTTAGTTCAATGTCAATTAGGTGTTGGACTGTTGTATGGGGAGAACCAGGACATGAAAGCAAAACAGTTAATAATGTTAGTTTTAGTTGTCTATACCATTTCTTTGACTAACATTTCTTAATTATATAAATTTTTGTAAAAATTCCATATTTTCTTTGCTTATTATGTTATTTTTATGGTTTTGGAATTTGGTAGTTACCTGAATTAAGAGTAAAATCCATATTAATCATAAGCAAACAATTATACAAATCAACCAAACACGGCACCTACAAATCAAGTAAAGTCACATGTAAAATCACCATTCGTCTCTCTATTTGTTTAAATTTTTTTCTTATTTGCTACTATATGAGTTGTTTGATTGCCGATTATTAATCAGACCAACAATCCTAAAAGAGCAGTTTGTATTTTTGTTCCTGTTAATTTCTTTTATTTTTTCTTTATAACCTAGTTGGTAATACATGGATCTTGATGGATTCATAAAAGTTATTATCTCCCACAAGTATTAAGTCTTAATGGGTTCATATTTTTAACTAACCACATGATATACATATAAGGTTGAGTTGACCATATAGATTACCTCTGCCAGTTAGTACAGAGTACAATTTTATTAGGCCATTTAACCTTCAGTCGTATCCAATTTCAAAGATACATCTGTTTGAGCAACATAGTTGAAAACCTGCAGGTATTTTTCAGATTCATGAATGATTAGTCCACAACTTATTTGAGATATCGGATGCAAAGCAGTAAGTTTAGTTGGCAATATAACTAGCGAAAATAACCGATTAGTTTAATGTTGCAGTCTAAAATGTCCAACCAAGGTAACACCAACGCAACATTTGGCCTAAATTAACTAATCATCTTTTCACTCTCACAGTTCCTTTCTTAGTGTATATATCGAATATTTTAGACTGCAACACTGAAAAGATGGATAGAACTTAGAAGTACATGCCAAAAGGGGAAGATTGTACACAAACACTAGGAGCTAATATTTTTTAATTGAACCCTATTTATTTGAGTCATTATGTCATATTTTCTTACCCCATCAGTAAAGTCGTATTTCTAACATAAATACATCATTTGTATATTTTTTGATTCATGTTGTTATCAACCCTCTAAATACTGTCTCTCTGTAGTTTTGTATTCATGTCCCTTAATTCACGTTTTCCCCTTCATTCGAAAAGCAACTAGACAACATTCTATGAAGATGGGACATACGTATTTGCAGAAGAGTTAGATGAGCCAGAGCAACGTAATTAAAATCTCTCAGATGAACCAGTATGTGACCAATCACTTAAATAGTTGTTGCAACTTCATTCTATTTCACATTATGTTTCTAATATAATTTATGTACATTCAATTCACATTCATTGATCTGTGAAATCAGATGTTAACCATTAAGATTAGGAGGTGTATTCATACTGGGAAATTATTGGGTGAGACCAATAATTAGTAGGGCTTAATCAGGAAAAGAAACTACTTGATAAGTATACTTTTTGATGAATAAAACAAGGTAAGATTTACTAAACATATATATTTGTATTTCTGTTGTTTTATTTTGATATGGACTAATTTAGTAAAAAGGTGAATTTTTTTGTTGTTGTGAGTCCTAAGTCGTCTCAAGTTATGAGAACAACCAGTGTAGATTCATCCTCTGTTGAATAAGAGAAATGGCTGAGAAGAAAAAACTAAGTGGATAAGAGTATCATATGCAAAACAACTAACAATTGATAGTTTAACATCTGGGGATGAGAACTGGGGACACTAAATTGGAACGCACCAATTCAGGCAAACAAGGTGAGAATATGAAGACGATATAAACACTATGCATATTCCCATAACATCTGAATTCTATTGCATGGGTAAATTCTAAAAAAAATAATTCCCAAGGTTCTAACAATTTATTTATAGCTTTATTTGTTTCATTTTTTGATTTCTTAATAATCTCATTAATGAATTGCACTTCTTAAGATATTATTAGAGGAAACTAATGAATTTTTGTGGCTTATCTCAGATGAAGAACATGCATATATTAAACAAACAAGATGGCGGAAAACCAAAGACGAGAATTTTTTGCAAGCAGTATATGCACCACTAGATGAAAGGAAGTGTGCAAAACTGAGTTGCATCAACCTTGAGCATATCTGCGGCAAGAAATCCGTTGTTTGTAGCCATTTCTGTAATGATTTCCCTCTCTATCTCTATGTCAACACGCAAAGCTCTATCTGTTAATAAACGAACTCGCAAAGCTTCATCGGTTAGTAGACGAAGAGGATAAAACACCGAAGAAGACCAATGACTAATTATTGGTACAATAAAGTCTGATTTGAGTACCACTTCTTCATTATAGCAAAATCTGAAATCATTATATATATATTATTGACTAATGACTAATTATTGTTTTGTTTTTGTTTAGGCTGTTATTTGTTACACTGCTTTGGGTAATGTCATTCATGTTTGGGTAAATGTCAGAACCTGATTCTTTGGGTGTGTAATATTTGTCAATTATTTCAACTAATTTCCACTGTTGGGATTTCTTTTTTTATCATTTCTTAAGAATTATAATCGTAGATCCAAGGAATGTCATCTATTTTTATTCCATGGGTAGAATGATCGAAGCGAGTGCGAGATGATGATAAAATTTATGGTCTTTTAATCCACTGAATTGTGTGATGGTATCTTGGATTTCGATAGGTTTTGATTTTTTTTGTTATACAAACGGTCAACCAATGATTTCGTTGAATACTTAGAATGTCGTTTTACTATAAAATCTATTGATTTACTGATTTTATGCAATGAGGAACAAATCCATGCCAGATGATAGGTCTCAATGATCTAAAGGTGATGGTTACACGACCTCTAAGGAGTTATGATCAACAATATATCTACAATTTTACATTGCTGATCATGTCTAACATAAACTAAATTCGTGCAACGCACGATTGAGAAACTAGTATTGTTAGTTATTATAGGCATGAATATTGTTAATCGCCTTTTATAGTGGGATGTTATTGACAGACATATATTAGTGTCTAAATTGCACCTTAATTTCTAATGAGTTAGTATTCGATTTTGTGTCTATTACGTGTTTTTATGCTTTTGTAGGTACATTAGAAGAATAAAGATTTGTGGAAAAATTGACTCAAAAAGTGTTAAAGGCACCCGGGAAAATGGATCAAGGCACCCACACTTTGGATTGGGGCACCTTTGGATCGGGCTGAGCTGGATCGGGTCAACCCAGCGGGTCAACCAGGCGAGTCAACCCAGCGAACCAGGCGAGTCAACCCAGGATCGGCCGATCCAACTCATCGGGATTCAACTGAATCAACTGCACACTTTGAATTCACGTGAGAAACAAGTTTCTTTTGCTTCTAGATTGTTCCAAATGTCAATAGTTATCTCACGCAGGTCATAAACATCAAAAGATCCCGTGAAATCAGCTCGGAAATCATGTATTTGGCCGGAATCATGATTCGATTAAGATTGAGATTTGTGGGTTGTTTTAGAGAGTTCTATTAGGTTTAGAACTCTCTCTAGGGTTTCTACTACCTATATAAACCAAGAGAAGACAAGAAAAACGACGACGAAAACCTATAGAAGAAATCAGAGCAATTCCGGCCACTTCCGGTCGCCGCCGGTCACCTGTTGCTGGTCCAGCCGGCGTGTTCTTCATCAGCCACCATCGGAGAAGACGACTCAGCAACATTTATATCTGTTGCTGATTCAAACTGCTCCTGTTGCCTATTCCTTACCATTTATTGCTTAGAAACACTTCTGTAACGGCTGAACCCTGTTCTTCAACACTTATAAACGTATCTGTTCAGCTGTTGCACTATTCTTTAACCTTGTAATCAACTTTTTGAGCAATGAAAAGGTCTTTTGAGCAAGTTTTCTCCACCATGAGCTAAGTCTATTTACTGGGATGAGGGATAAGGTACTTTTCTCAATTTTATGTGATTTAATTATTTTCTAATAATTATTTATAATTCTTTTGTTATTAGAATTGCATAGTTTTAAATAGTGAAAACGGTTTTCTTTCAACAGTTGTGCTTTTGCTTGATGGATTATGCTTGGTTAATTAATTTTGATAGTCCATGCTTGTGATTTACCTCTGTTTGTTAGCATAACGAAACCAATTTTGGCAATTACTTGCGCT